>PVHX01006278.1:67043-102678 GCA_004024805.1 Geosciurus inauris
GGGTGTCTGTTGCCAAAAGATGACTGACAAATGCATCTTGCTGGCAGAGCCTTGGGACTTAACAGAGGCTTTCCAAAGCAGGAGTACTTCTTGGAAATGCCTTATGCTCTGATGTGGGCTGCTGGAAGGAATGTGATGGTAAAGCAGCTTGAGCAGCTTGCAAATCCCTAGCTGGCTTATAAAGACAAGGAGTGTCAGCACTGCTTTGAAGCTCAAGGGAAGAAGAGCTGTAAAGCAACAGGATGTGCAAAGAAAAGCTGCTATCAGCCAAGGAAGCCAAATAACACAGAGCTCTCAGCATCTCAAATCTGCCCCTCTACTGCTGGTTCCAGTCTCTTAGTCTGCAGAGATGGGTTCAGCCGCCTACATCTCTCAGACGCTATTAAACACTTACAAATGCTAGGTACTGTGAAAGATGCTAGGAATGCAAACATGAAAAAAATATAGTCTAGCCATACATAAAGACGATGAATACAGGATCCCAACAGAATTAACACTGATATAACAGGTGAACTGACTCTGTTACAAGAAAAGACAGACAAAACTGCCTGGAAATGTCAGGCAAGGTTTCCTGTGGGCCACATTTAGGTCCAATCTTGAAGATTTCTAGGAAGCATTCTAGGAAAAGGAAACATCAAGTGAAAAGGCATGGGAAGTAAGCATGTGGGGTGCTTAGGGATGAGCTAAACTTCAGACTGTGGTGTACATGCACAAACATGTATGTGTGGTCATAGATGTACATAACTGTGTGTATGTGTTAGGATAGGAACTAGGACAAGCATATAGGTGCACCTGTGAGGACTCTGATGCCATCCATGTCCAGAGGTTTACACTCGAGTTGTCTGCTTACCTGTACCCAGACTGCTGGGATGAATATCTGCTGTTTATGGAATAATATCCTTCCTTTCCAAGATCACAGTAGTAATCTGTCCTCACATCATGAATGACAGGAAATGTGAGACTGCCACTGGTCTATTTTCTTAAAAGCAACATTTGTGGGAGCAATATAAAAACTCTCTGACTCCCTTGAACACAAGAAATGCAGGCATATTTGGGTTGCTTGCTGGTAGCAGATGTTAGGTTGGATCAGGGTCCAGGATGTCCAATTAGAGGGACCCGTCAGGGCAGCTGCCATCAGGGCAGCTACAAAACGGAGCTGCCAGCCAGACGCTGGCGTCACCAGTAGACACGCCTCCTGTCAATCAGCGGGTTTTTCCTGACCTATCCAGGAAAGACTCTGGCCTTCTCTTCCTGCCCCCAAGCCCTCCCCTTCCTGACCCGGCCTTTTCAAACTGTACACCGGAGCACCGGTGCCATTTCTCCAGTACACACTCTGATGGATGGGAGAATTCAGCCCCAGAGCGTATATTTCCAATAAAGCCTTGCCGAGTGGCTTTAATTCATCTCCTTCTAGTCCTCTGGTCTTTACAGCAGATTGTCCACAAGTGGAACAATTTAATGTTAAAAAGTAAAAGTTCCCAAAAAGCATGAAAATGGAAACATAGGGCTAGGAGTGTAGTTCAGTGGTAGAGGATATGCTTAGTATGTACAAGGGCCTGGGTTCAATCCCCAACACCACACACACACACACACACACAAAGAATAAAAGAAACATAAACGGCATGTCTTGTCAACATACTATGTCCTCAGTGGGATTTAAGGGGCAAGTAAAAGGAAACTAATAGTCAGCAATGAATCTTGAACTCTTGTGGGTGACCTTGCAGTAGCCACTTCAACTACCAGTGAGACTGATGGCATGTGAAAGGCTCAGAACAGTTTATATTTAGGCAAAAAGGACTTCCCAAATTATACAGAATATTATGGGAAACCTGCAATGTTAATATACAGAACTGCAATGACTACTTTGTATTTTCCCTGTAGACAATAGACAACATTCCAAAACCTTCACATTCATAGATTTACATATCATCAGTGACTCCTAGACCCAACTGTTCCCATAAACTCCAGATCTGTATATACAGTGACTCCTATTTTCACTTGGAAATGCATTGCCTTTTAATTGATTCCCAAACTTAAAATACTCAAATCCTAATTTTTTAATTTTCCCCCTAACCCTGCATATTCCTCAGACTCTACCATTCACCTGGTTGCTCAGGACAGAAACAAAGGAGCTGTGCATTTTCTCATATCCTAAATCCCATTCATCAGTTTTATAATCAAGACATATCCATAATTTGCTTCTAACTTCACTATTACCACATTAAACCAAACCATCATTATTTTTTTAATTTTTTTTTTTAGTTGTTGATGGACCTTTATTTTATTCATTTATATGTGGTGCTGAGAATCGAACCCAGTGCCTCATGCATGCTAGGTAAGCTCTGTACCACTGAGCCACAACCCCAGCCCCATTTTTTATGTGAATACTTAGGAACCTCAACTGGTCTCCTTTGCTCCTATAGGGGTTAGCACATTTTTTTCTATAATAGACCAGGTACTAAATATTGTAGGCTTCACTAGCCATATGGTCTTGTCAACTCAAATACTCAGTGCTATGTTGTTGTAGCTCAAGAGTAGCCAGACAAGCTGAGTGCACACCTGTAATCCCAGCACTTAGGGAGGCTGAGACAGGAGAATCGCAAGCCAGCCTCAGCAATGGCAAGGCGCTAAGCAACTCAGTGAGACTCTGTCTCTACATAAAACACAAAATAGGGCTGGGGGTGTGGCTCAGTGGTTGAGTACCCCTGAGTTCAATCCCCAGTACCAAAAAAAAAAAAAAAAGAGTAGCCAGACAATACCTAAACAAATGAGCATAGCTGTATTCCAATAAAACATTATCAACAGATACTGAAATTTGAATTTTACATAATTTTTACATGACACAAAATTATTTGTCTTTTGAGTTTTTCAATCATGTGAAAATACAAAAACCATTCTTAGCTCATGGACTGTACAAAAATGGTGTGTGCTGGATTTAGTCTACAAGCTACAGTTTACAGACTCTCAATCTAATTATAAGCCAGCAGCCAATGGTCTTTTTTTTTTTTTACAACTTTATTTCACATAGTATAAAACATACTTATTTAAAGTGTCCCATTTATTCTTTTGTTGGTGGTGGTGTTGTTTGGTACTGTGGATTTAACCCAGAGGTGCTTGACACTGAGCCACATCCCCAGCCCTTTTTATTTTTTATTTTGAGACAGAGTCTTGCTAAGTTGCTTAGGACCTCACTAAATTGCTGAGGCTAGCTTTGAACAGCTGTGCACTACCATACTCTGCCAGTTTATTGGTGTTTAGTATATTCTCAGAGTTGTGCAACCATCACCACAATCTATTACAATATCCCAGAAAAAAAAAAAAACAGTCATTTCCCATTCTCTTCACCTGTCCTTCCCACCCTGAACCTCAGCCCTAGGCATCACTAAATTTACTTTCTGCTGATATAAATTTGCCTATTTTTCACATTTTATATATTCATACAATATTGGTCCTTTGTGTCTATTTTATATAGATAGAAACATATAATATGTGGCTTAGCTTATTTCACTTAGCATATTTCCACTCTTCTGTTCTTCAGCTTTTTATCTCTATCTGACATTGTATAGATATGGGGTTTGAGTATGGTTGTTACTCAATACTTGATTGTTAGAATCAAGACAATAATATTCTTTGAGTGAAACTTTTGGTACTCTATATTTTGTACCAATATAGAGCTGTCATGTGAGCCCAGGCACCTATCCTCCAGAATCTGCTTGTGGGTTCATTTTACATTCCTTTCAACAAAGTCTACCATATTACAGATAATCCTAAATAAAATATGCCCCATGTTGAGTGCATGGAAACTTCTGTTAGCAGGAGGCAAAGTCCTATTTCTATTATTAGGGGCTAAATCTAAAGGACTCTGCAGTGAAGAGCACAAACAGTTAAGAACATTTTGGATACATGCAACTGGCCACGTGTGGCTATTGACTCTCTTGAACTATGGTGGTCCAAATCTGAGATATATTGTAAATATAAAGCACACATTAGAATTTTTTAAAACATTTTTATTAGTTGTTGATGGACCTTAATTTAATTTAATTTTATTTATGCGATGCTGAGAATTGAACCCAGTGCCTCACATATGCTAGGCAAGCACTCTACCATTGAGCCACAACCCCAGCCCATAGATTTTTTTTTTGAGAAAAAAGAAAATTAATATTTATTGCTTTGCTAGCAAAGGAGAAACACAAGGGACTCCTGTCCCAGAAGTGATTCTTCCCATCAGCAGGAATAGGGGGCTTTTAAAGAAGCGATTCAAAGGTTACATTCCACGTGTTCTCTGTTGGAGTTGTAACTCATTAATTTGGGACACAGTTACATTAGATTTTGAAGACCGTGCAAAAACAGAGTGTAAAATAGCTCAATTTTAAATATTGATTACGTGTTGAAATAATATTTTGAAAATATTGGGTTAAATTTGGTGGGGATGGTACTGGGGATTGAAGCCAGAGGCACTTAACCACTGAGCCATATCCCCAGCCCTTTTTAATATTTTATTTAGAGACAGGGTCTTGCTGAGTTGCTTAGGGCCTCACCAAGTTGCTGAGGCTGGCTTTGAACTCATGATCTTCCTGCCTCAGCCTCCTGAGATGCTGCGCCACCACACCCAGCTTGGGTTAAATTTAGTATCATTTAAATTAACTTCCCCTGGGTCTTTTTACTTTTTTTTTTGGTACCAGGGATTAAACTCAGGGGTACTCAACCACTGAGCCACATCCCCAGCCCTATTTTGTATTTTATTCAGAGACAGGGTCTCACTGAGTTGTTTAGCACCTTGCTGTTGCTGAGGCCGGCTTTGAACTTGAGATTCTCCTGTCTCAGCCTCCCAAAGTGCTGGAACTACAGGTGTGCACCACCGTGCCCAGCTTAAAAATTTTTTTTTTTTGTACCAAAGATTGAACCAGGGGCACTCAACCACTGAGCCACATCCCCAGATCTTTTGTTTGTTTGTTTATTTTTGGTACCTGTGATTGAATTCAGGGTACTTGACCATTGAGCCACATCCCCAGCCCTATTTTGTGTTTTATGTAGAGACAGGGTCACACTGAGTTGCTTAGTGCCTCGCTTTTGCTGAGGCTGGCTTTGAACTCGCAATTCTCCTGTCTCAGCCTCCAAAAGTGCTGGGATTACAGGCTTGTGCCACCGCACCCGGCTTTCACTTTTTAAAATATAATTACTAGGGGCTGGGGTTATGGCGCAGTGGTAGCGTGCTCGCCTAGCACGCGAGAGGCACTGGGTTCGATTCTCAGCACCACATAAAAATAAAATAAAGATATTCTGTCCACCTACAACTAAAAAATAAATATTAAAAAAAAATAAAAAATAAAATAAATAAAATAAAATATAATTACTAGAAAATTTTAAATAACACATGAAACTGGGCACAGTGGTACATGTCTATAGTTCCAGTTATTTAGAAGAATAAGTCAGGAAGATCACTTGAATCTAGGAGTTCCAAGTCCATACAGGTGACATGGTGAGACCCTGTCTCTTTAAAAAAAAAAAAACACATATCCCTTATGTACATGGCTCACATTACATATTTTTTAAAGTATATTTTTAGTTGTAGATGGACACAATATCTTTATTTTATTTCTTTTTTATGTGGTGCTGAGGATTGAACCCAGGGCCTCATGCATGCGAGGCAAGCACTCACACTCCCAGCCCCATGGCTCACATTATATTTTTATTGTATCATCCCTTGTTTTTCTTAAAGCCCATAAGAATAATTCCTGGATGTTCTTCATAAATCCTGGTTGAATGCATTAATTGAGGCTGGCTGACAAGGGTCTTCAGACTAAGGATTGGCAAAAATCCATTTTCTCCAAGGAAAGTGTTTGTTCAATGGGCAAAAATCTGAATATCTGGATAGGCCTTAGTAGTGGGGAAAGTGGTGGAAATGTGTGAAGCTGTTGACCTACTTGAAGCGTCTGTTGGTTCCCAGCTGTATTTACACTATGGTTCAATGAATAAATATCACTTCAGCTGGGCCAGCCCAAATGTTTATTTCTTTGAAAACACCATTTCCACGCATAAGCACTTGTTTCAGTCTGTTTTAAGAAGGCAGATCCACACAATTATTCAAATTCTACTGTTCTCACATCTTGGAACTTTGGAATCTAGTCAACTTATTGGCCCCCCATTTAGAAGTTGTTTTCCAAATATATTTTGTTTCAGTTTGGGAAGTGAGGACAATAAAGGAGTTAAAGGAGTTAATAAACTATTTGTATAGCTGGGCTTGTGGCACATGCCTGCAATCCCCACTACTCAGGACAGTGAGGCAGAAGAATTACAAGTTTGAGGGCAGCCTCAAACTTACCACAAGTTTAGAGAGACCCTGTCTCAGAAAAATACAAAGGTCTGGGGATGTAGCTTAGAGCATTTGCCTAGAATATGATAGGCCTGAATTTGATCCCCAGCAAACAAACACCCATTTGCATAATACGTTTGCATTCTTTAAAACGGTTCTTCAAAAAAAAATTGCCTTAATCTCTTTGATTTTCTACAATGAACAAGTTTATTCCTTCCCTTTCCCACAAAATGGAACATTGGTATACAGCCATCAGCAATCCTGATAAACCAGGCCATTTAAGTGCTTTTGCACAAACTTGCAAGCAATTCTAGTTCTCCATTCCTGAAGTAATTGAAAAAAAAAATTAAACTTAACTGGGTAACTTGAAAAATATCAAAAGAAAAAATAATACTGCAACCTGCACTGGAGTATGTTAAAGGTTTTTTTTGTTTTTGTTTTCCTTAGAGATACATCAGATTTTAATTCTTTAGGAACAGCTCAAAGAAATGGAACTACACCTTCACCAGAATATTAAAATAAAAAAATTCAAGCTGGCTCACCTCTTCTTGAATATACTGTAATAGGAAGAGAAATGGTCTTAAATTATCCATGGGAGTATTGAAGAAACCCTGAATTTCCTTCTGGTATAAATCCATAGTAATGAGGTGGGTTAGACCTGCTTTGCACATGATGGAAGCCAATAATTTAGAGACGATGGAGCCCCTTCCTAATCTTCCACTGTTTGCGACAGTCTGGATAATAAAAACATCTTTCCCCCTGATGGACTCTTGAATCTGTACTCTTGTTTCTTGGCTAGGTTCTTGTAAACCTGCACTTTGCCTTTCTCCAACCCAACCCTCATCAATTTTCTTTGAAATCTCCACACATGATTAATTAGAATTTGCTGAAAACTGTACCAGACCTCCTTTGGTTATGTTCATCTTAGTTTCTAATTTGTGTGGCATCACACAAAACATCAAAACCTTTTGGTTTTCCAATTCTCACAGCAAGAAAGGTGGAGCTAAAGCGCTCAGTGTTTCACTGTTTGCTGCTTAAAGTCAATTATGGATAACCTCCTTTTATTCTCTGACAACAAAATTCCTCCCTCCACTGTCAAAGAAAGAAATGGCCGGCTCTTCAGGCAGTGTCTCTAGGAGCAAAATGGCAGATCTATACGCAAGAACCACATCTGCAGTGAATTGTTAAAGGTTTTTGATTTCCAAATGTATAATAACTTTTAAGAGAAAATGCTGAATTATTTAGGAAAGAGCATTCATAAACAAATGAACTATGAAATGTTCTCATTCCTCTATGACCCAGATAACGCATGGTCTATCTCAATTTTCTTCTAAGAGGTGTTAGGAAGGTATCACTGGCGGTGCACAGACTTGCACTGCAGCTTTTTGGGTTAGCACTTGTGGAGATGGAGTAAACACTATGTCCAGTCAGTGTGATTAACATGGAGGAGTATGGCCAATGGTCTGTCCTAGTTATACTATTTAGTTCTTCCAGGTTAAAAAACTATTCTGGTTCAAAAACTACAGAATAAACTATTACAGATCAGTCACAGACATGGTTTCTGTGGCTTGAAGAAAACTTAAAAAAGAAGGTAATGTTTTTGGTAATACTTTAATGGTTTATAAATAAAGGTATTTAAAGCTCAAAATAAAAAAAGAAGTTTCATGGAAAACAGAAATGTGAAGGGGCTGGGGTCGTGGCTCAGTGGTAGAGCGCTTGCCTCGCACGCGTGAGGCACTGGGTTCGATCCTCAGCACCACATACAAAATACATACATAAATAAATAAAATAAAGGTTGTTAAAAAAAAGAAAGAAAAAAAAGAAATGTGAAGGCAAAAGAAAAATTCAGCAGTTTGAAGAACTTTTTGCTTTGCCATAAGTGAATGCTGTGTATTTAGAAGGCACAGTAAGATGTAATACTCTTTTTCTTTTCCTGATCCGCCTACTTTATTTTTTTGAGATGGGTTCTTTTTAACGTCAAAGTTTTTAAAATTTATTCTAATTAGGTATACATGACAACAGAATGCATTTTGATTAATTGTACACAAATGGAGAACAACTTTTCATTTCTCTGGTTGTACACAATATAGTTACACCATATATGCAGTCATACATGTACCTAGGGCATACATGTTTTTTTTTGGTACCGGGAATTGAACTCAGGGGTACTCGACCACTGAGCCACATCCCCAGCCCTATTTTGTGTTTTATGTAGAGACAGGGTCTCACTGAGTTGCTTAGTGCCTTGCCATTGCTGAGGCTGGCTTTGAACTTGCGATTCTCCTGTCTCAGCCTCCCTAAATGCTAGGATTACAGGCTTGAGCCACCGCGACCGGCTCATACATGTTTTTTTAAAAATTTTTTTTAGTTGTTGACTGACCTTTATTTCTTCATTTATTTATATGCGGTGCTGAGGATCGAACCCAGTGTCTCCCATATGCGAAGCAAGCGCTCTACTACTGAGCCACAATCCCAGCCCTGCAATGGGTTCTTGCTGAATTGCCCAGGCTGGTCTCAAAACTTGTATGTTCAAGTGATCCTCCAGCCTCAGCCTCCCAAGTAGCTGGAACTACAGGTATATGCTACCACACCCAATGAGAATATTCTTTTTCTTTTTCTTCTATTTTTTTGGCGGGGGGAGGTACTGGGATTTAACCCAGGGGTGCTTTACCAATGAACTATATCCGCAGCTCTTTTTATTTTTTATTTTGAGACAGAGTCTCGCTAAGTTGCTTAGGGCCTCACTAAATTGCTGAAGCTGGCTTCAAACTTGCATTCCTTCTGTTTCAGCCTTCTAAATCACTGGGATTACAGATATGCACCCCCATACTCGACAAGAAGTAATACTCTTGATTAATCTTCTAAATTTTAAATCTCAAACATGGTGTACATAACTAATTGTTCAATTTCTAAAGTTTTCTTTTTTAAAAGTCAACAACAAAAACAAAAAACAGCTTAACAGGATTTTTAAGAGCCAAAAGCACCCTCTCACTAGAGAGTAAATCCCATCCTGGGTCCATGGCAGCTGCTGGTATAGATAAGGCAGAGTCAGGATGAAATTAAGATCATGCGATTTTCTGGGCATGATGAAGGACTGCAAATAAAAGCCAGTGTGGATATCTTAGTGAGATTCTGTGTCAACATAAAAAAGGCTTGGGCTGTAGCTCAATGGTAGAGTGCTTCCCTTGCATGTTCAAGGACCTAGGTTCAATCCTCGGTACTATGCCAAAAACAAAACAAAACAACAACAACAACAAAAATCATGCAATTTTAGTATATTGTCCATTACTTTAACTCATGAAGAGTGTCATCTCAGCAACCGATATATAAAAGGACACAACACTTGGTGATGTAAAGCCTATATTACTAGTCACTGCTCTTTGAAAAGAAGAACGTCTTACCTGCAGCAAAGGCATCAGCTGCAAACCCAGTGCTTGCTCATAGAGCAAGTTCAGTTCTGCACAACTGGAGAAGGAGAGCTTGGAGGTGTAGAGGTAATAGTGTACATGCCTAAATGTGGAACCATCTCTGTCGATGAATAGCCTCTGGTTTTCTGAGGAAGTCAAGGCTGAAGCCTCTTTCCATAGCAAGGAGTCTGGGAACTGAGAGAGTTTGCTTCTGGGGACAGAGAAATGCCAGCCTCCAACATTGAAATGAAATAAGTCTTCTGCTGATTCATGAGACATGCCAGGCTCCTCCTAAATGAAGAATGAAAAGACAGCTATGAAAAAAAAATAAAAATAAAAAAGCATCCTGATTGGAAAAGAAGGAATTAAACTATTTCTGTGTGCTGATGATGTGATCTTATATATAGAAAATCCTAAGGAATTCACTAAAAAATTATTATGAGCCTAGTAAGGTTGAAGGATACAGATCAATATTATAAAAAGTCAATTATATTTTTATACAATAGCAATGAACAATTCAAAGATTAAATTAAGAAAATTCTATTTACAATAGCATCAAAAAGAACAAAATAGGAGTTTAACAAAAGTAGTATAATTCTGGTAATTTGAAAACATTAAAAAAGTGTTGAGATTTTAAATAACCTAAATAAGTGGAAAAATATCTCACGTTCATGGATTCAAAGATTTAATATTGTTAAAATAGTAATGCTGCCCACATTGATCTGGGCAGTATCCCTGTGAAACAATCCCTATGAAAATCCCAACTGTCTTTTTTGCAAAACTTGACAAGCTGATGTTAAATTCATGTAGAAATACAAGGGACCCAGAATAGCCAAAACAATCTTGAAAAAGAAAAACCAAGTTTGAGGATTTCTACTTCCTCTTTCAAAACAATATAGAGTAACCAAAACTGTACTACCAGTATAAAGATAGCCATATAGATGCATGAAATAGAGTTGGAGTCTAGAAACAAACCTTTACATTTATGTTCAAATGAATTTGTCCATCTACTGATGAATGAATAAACAAAGTGTACTATATCCATACAGTAGACCATTGCTCTCAATACAAAGGAATAAAGTACTGATACATGTTACAACATGAATGAATCTTGAAACATGTTCAGTGAAAGAAGCCAAATACAAAAGATAACATATTATATGATTCCATTTACATGCAATGTGAAGAAGAGGCAAATTTACAGAGAAGGAAAGTAAATTAGTGGTTGCCTAGGGCTGGGGAGGTTGGGGGTGGGGATGTGGGGATGGGAAGGGACTACCATGTATGGGTTTCTTTTTGGCAAGATGAAAGTTGTGAACTCTGTGAACATAATAAAAGCCATTGAATTGTATACATTAAAATGGTAAACCGTATGGCATATGAATTATATCTCAATAATTTAAAAAAGGGTTGCAATTAGATGTTCTCCATCTCACCAAGCATGTACAGAGATGTAGGTGTATAATTACTTAAAACTTTCAAGATGATTAAAATTTTGCCTAAGAATGTTGATGGTAGGAAGGAAGATTATTAATAAGAGGTGGCTCCTTAAGAAAGGAAAAGCATCCTTCTCCAACAAAACCTGTATTTCCTATTTTGGCAGTTCAGGAAGGAAAATAAATGTGTGCAGGGCTGGGGTTGTGGCTCAGCGGTAGAGCGCTTGCTTAGCATGTGTGAGGCACTGGTTCCAACCTCAGGACCACATAAAAAATAAATAAAGATATTATGTCCATCTACAACTAAAAAAATATTTTTTTAAAAAGTTGGTTTTCTTAAACACATCCCATTCACAGCAGGGCTCTCAAGAAGTGCTGCTAGTGTGAGAGTAGAGGCTAAGGATGTGGATGTTCTTTCCAGAGCGTTCTTCTTCAAAGAGAGTTTCACGGGTTGGTTAGCCCTTAGTCACAGGTAAGCTTGAGGAACCTGTGGCACTTGAAAGACAAATGGATTCTTCCCAGACTGTTGGCAGGAAATGGGGTAGCCTTAAAACTATAATTTCCACTCCACCCCGAAGAGCCTACGGATCCCACTCCCACAAATGAGCTTTTTTCAAATCAAGTTCTAGGGCTGGAACCACCTCATTCTCTAAAGGCAGGACCTGAACTCCCTTAGAGCCAACTTTCCCAATCTTTCAAATCGGAATCTCCCGGTCATGCCTCAGAAATCTGTCCCTGCTCCCCGAGTCCTTCAAATCTGGACAACACGCCCCCAACCCCGCCCCATTTCACATACACAGCGCCTTGCTTCAGAATCAGCACTCCCGGGGCTGAAATATTAAGACCTACACCCCAACATATAGGCACACTTTCACACCCTCAGAACTGAAGTCTCCCCGATCCTGAGAGCTAGAACACTTCATCCCTCAAGGCAGCGCACCTTTCCAACTCCTCAGATCTAGTTCTCCAAAATCTTTCAAAGCCCAGGCCACCCTCGAATCCCAGCGCCCCAGATCTAATCTTGGCCCCAAGATTAGACCTCCCATTCGCCGTTTTAGTGGTTTTGGCGCCCCCGCCAGGATGGGCTCCTTACCATGGTCACTACGCCTCCGGCGTGCGGAGAAGCGCGTGACCCAGGCACTAACGGCCCCCAGGAGAGGCGCGACGCGCGCGCGGGGGCGGGGCCGGGAAGTTGCCGGGGCAGCTCGAGGGGCGGGGTCTGGCGCGCGCCTGGAGATCACGCGGGCGGCGGCAGGTGAGCGGCAGGCAGGGATGGCGGAGCGGTGGGATCTGGATGAGGAGAGCATCCGCCGCCTGGGGGCGTTGACCCTGGAGCAGCCGGGTAGGGTTAGGCTGGGAGGGCGTGGGCCAGGAGTGTAGGGTCAGAGGCTGGGAGGAGAAAACTGAGGCGGGGTCCGGAACCGGAGGTAGAGATGAGGGAACCGCGGAGGAGCAGTACCTGAGGCTCAGGAGAGGGAAATAGAGGCAGAGAGAGAGGTTTCATAGAGATGAAAGTGGAGGAATTGCAGTAGCAGGTCAATCTGAGCCAGAGGGCGAGGAATTGAGGGAGAGGAGGGGAGTATGAAGTAGAGGAGAAGCGAGGTTAACAGGTGGGGACTCTATGACACAAGTGACAGAATTGGACAGAGGAAGGAAGTCTGAACTAAGTGGAAGGAAACTGAACTCTCAGAGGGACATCGGTGGGAAGAGGGAAGTGCTGAGACGACCAGTTGATGTGGGGCGGTGCTGTTGAGGAGTTTGTTTTTTGTTTAGTTTTTTTTTTTCTTTTCTTTTTGTACTGGGGATTGAACCCAGGGTGCTTTATCACTGACCTGCATCCCCGGCCCCCCACTCCCTTTTTTTTTGATACTGGGATTGTACTCAGGGGTACTCGACCACTGAGCCACATCCCCAGCCCTATTTTGTATTTTTTTATTTAGAGACAGGTTCTCGCTGAGTTGCTTAGTGCCTCGCCATTGCTGAGGCTGGCTTTGAACTCGCGATTCTCCTGTCTGAGCCTCTCAAAGTGCTGGGATTACAGGCGTGCGTCATTGCACCCGGCCCCAGCCCTTTTAATTTTTTCTTTTGAGACAGGGGCTCGCTAAGTTGCTGAAGCTGGTCTCGAACTTGCGATCCTCCTGCCTCAGCCTTTCTACTCGCTGGCATAACAGGCGTGGGCCACCGCTCCCGGCAAGGGGCATTAATTTTTGGTAGTTGGGGAAGCTTCCTACCCAGAAGGTTTTACCCTGATTGGGGTGAAAAGAAAAAGAATGCCCCTCCTGTTGTCCAGCCTCTAGAACTTTAAGAGTTTGCCTTTTCATCCATTTGGATGTGTAGCTCTCTTTTCAGAGATACTCAGACCAGGGCCTGGTGTGAAAGGAATAGAGGCTGATCTCTCTAGTCCTTAGGTCAGTGCCCCAGCCCTGCCTTTATCTTAGAGATAATATTGGCTGAGTAACTGTAGACCCCACTTTTGACTCAGGGATCTGACTCACATAACTTGCTTTCTGAATGTTTAAGAAAGTTGGAAAAGTTAATTCAACTGTTGCCCTCCCTAAACTCACTCTATCATTTTCTCCAGGTCTTGTGTTCAGTGTTTTACCTGCACAAGTCTATCAGAAAGATAGATGCTGTTATGATTCCCAATTTACAGATCAGTAAAATTAGATTTAGCTCTTACCCAAAGTCACACAGCTGGTAAAGTGGTGCAGCAGGGTTTTTTTTTGTTTTGTTTTTTGTTTTTTAACCCAGAGCTCTGATTCTAGAACTTGTGCTGTCGCTGTAACAAAAAGCTGCCTTTCTTTCTTCCTCTACTTTTCCACATATTTGTGGAATATGAAATAACTTGATTTTATTTTATTTATAATTTTATTTAAATATTAGTCATTACTTTAAAATTACAAAAATTAATGCATACTAATAACAGTCAAACATTACATGGATGAATAAAGAGGGTACTAATCTTTTCTTTCTTTTGTAACCTTCTCCAGAGCAGATAAACAAAGATAGTAGCTTGAAGTGTGTTCACATTAATATTTGTGGATATTTCAGTTATATATTATTTTCGAAACTGCTTCGAACTCCCCTACTTTACAAGTCAGCTAAGAAAAGCTTTATTTAAAATATTTTTTTAGTTGTAGATGGACACAATATCTTTCTTTTATTTATTTTTATGCAGTGCTGAGGATCACACCCAGTGCCTCCCATGTGCTAGGCAAGCGCTCCACCACTGAGCTACAACCCCAGCCCCTAAGAAAGGCTTTGTTGCCTTGAAACACTATGCCTTCCCTACCTTTCTTTTTTTTCAAATATTGGTTCCTTTTGATATTTGGTCTGGGGCAAAGCCAGGCATGCTGGCACATGTTTATTGGCCCAGTTACCAGGGAGGCTAAGGTGGGAGAATCACTTAACCACAAGAGTTTGAGACCACGTTGGGCAACATAGACCCCAGCTGAGAGACAGAGAGAAATGAAGTAATGGTATTTGGGAGTGGCACATACACCTTCCTTTTTCCAGTTAAAACAGTATATGGCAGAATTTTTTTTTTGCTTGACCTTGTATTAGTCTTTTTTTATTTCAAGCATTTAAATAACAAAATTATTTGTGTTTTGACAATTCACACAATACCTACCAGTGTCTAAAGTAAAAGAATATTCTCTCTCCCTCCTTCTATACCTTTTCCATTCTTTATACAGGCAGGTACTTTTAAAAAGGAATAATGGCATATACATCATTTTTCAATCTGCTTTTTTAACTTTTCAAAAAGACACAGGTATTTTACTCAATTAAATGAATGTACTAGTGTATGCATTATAAAATCATTCTGTAAGAAAGCTCAGTGTTGAGGCTGGGATTGTAGCTCAGCAGTAGAGTGATTGCCTCGCATGCATGAGGCCCTGGGTTCGATCCTCAGCACTACATACAAAGCAATAAAATAAAGACATTGTGTCCATCTACAACTAAAAAAAAATTAAAAAAAAAAAAAAAGAAAGCTCAGTGTTTACCTTTAGGGAGAGAGACTATTATTCTGTACTCCTCTATACAGTTGGAAATTTCTGACCATGTAATTAGTATTATTTTAATATACATATACAAAAGTACAGTGTAATTATGGAACTTCTTGTTTTCTTTTTATATCTAAGTATTAAAAATTTCAGGGGCTGGGGTAGCGTGCTCACCTAGCATGTGTGAGGCATTGAGTTCGATCCTCAGCACCACATAAAAATAAAATAAAGATATTCTGTCCACCTACAGCTAAAAAAATAAATATTTTTTAAAAAAGTTATAAAGGGGCTGCGATTATAGCTCAGTGGTAGAGCACTTGCCTCGCATGCGTGAGGCCCTGGGTTCGATCCTCAGCACCACATACAAAGCAATAAAATAAAGACATTGTGTCCATCTACGACTAAAAAAAAAATTAAACAAAAATTTCAGTAAATGTGTTTACATTGTCCTTTGTCATATTGAAAAATTTTAAGGTAAAAAATTTAAGGACTTTTAAAATAAATTGTGCTTTTTGTATCTTATCAGTACTGAGATTAAACCCAGGGGTGCTCTACCACTGTGATACATCCAGAACCCTTTTTATTTTTTATTTGAAATTGGGTCTCACTAAGTTGCCAAGGCTACCCCTGAATTTGAGATCCTCTTGTCTCAGCATCCCAAGTTGCTGGAATTACAAGCATGTGCCACTATGCCCTGTATACTCTCCTTTATCTTTTTTCTAAAAATTCTTCATTTTTGCTTTTAACATTAAATCTAATCTGTCAGGAGTTTATTTTTATACATGATGTGTGATATGGATATAAGTGTATTTTTTCTCATGTATTTTTTTTTAAATTCTGGTGTCAAACCCAGAGCCTTCTGCATAGAAGGCAAGTGCTCTACCACTGAGCTATACCCTCAGTCAAACATAAATCTTGATAACCTGTAAAGTCAATGCTCTTTCTACTTTTACCTAACTTTCCTTCTTCAAAATTGTCAGGGATAGAGCTGGGTTGTGGCTCAGTGGTAGAGCATTTACCTAGCATGTGTGAGGCACAGGGTTCAATTCTCAGCACCAAATAAAAATAAAATAAAGGTCCATTGACAAATAAAAAATATTTTTAAAATGTCATGGATAATATTGGCTATTCTCTCATTAGAATTTTAGAATCAGCTTGTGACCCCATCTAATACCTATTTTAAAAATATGATTCTTGGCTATTAGAAGCCTGGGGCAATAGTCTAGGTAAGAGATGATTAATGGGTGATTTGAACTTAGAGGATGATAGTAGAGATAAAAAGAAATGGATGGAGACAAGGCATATTTTGGGAACCAAGGGATAATATTTATGAAAGGATTGGATGTGGGGATAAGAAAAAGGTAACACTCAAACATTTAGACTTGGCTTAAAATATTACTGGGTGGATTGTGGTGCCATTTATTGAAAAAGAGTGTGTAAACTATGGCGGGAGGAGGGGAAATCAAGAGGTCTGTTTTGAGCATTTTAAATTTAAGATGCCAATAAGTATCCAAGTGTAGATACTGTAAAGATTAGACGACCAGGAGAAGATGAATTAAGCCACTCGGCAAGGCTTTATTGGAATACATGCCCTCAGGCCAAATCCCCCATCCATCAGAGTGTGTCGGGAGAAATGGCGCTGGATCTTCCATGCACAGAGAATTTCAAGAAAGCCCGATCAGGAAGGGGAGGGCAGAGTCCTTCCTGGATAGGTCAGGAAAACCCGCTGATTGACAGGAGGCGTGTCTCCTGGTGACGTCAGGCTTGCTGCTGCTCTGCAGCTGCTGACCGGTTCCCCTAATTGGACATTTTGGACCCTGACCAGACCTAACATCCCGGCCTTTTTGGTGATATAGGACAGCATATTCTGTCTGGCTGCTTCGTGCACGGTTGGGGGCGTCGAGAGTGGGGTGCGGCCGGGGTGTTGGTCAGGCAGGGAGGCAGACGCAGGGGTGTGGGAGCCTCTGGTTGTCAGTCATGTTGCTTGAACGTAGAAACATCACCTGTGGGTAGGAACAGAAGCCTGGGAGAGATTACTGATTAGCAGAAAAAGAAGGGGTGCTGCCAAGAAATTTTGAGTTTGGTGGGAGTCCAGGGTGATGGGAGTTCAAGGCTGGCTTATTCTGTAATGAAATTTAAGTTTTTTTTTAAAAAAATGTTTATTTTTTAGTTGTAGGTGACAGAATATCTTTATTTTATTTTTATGTGGTGCTGAGGATTGAACCCAGTGCCTTATGCGCGCTAGGCGAGTACACTACCACTGCGCCATAACCCCAGCCCTTGTTTAAGTTTTTAAGTAGCGATTACTGCATAATCAAGTCCTCTTGCCCTAGCCCAGAGGCAGTGAATGGGGGCCAAGGAGAGCCCAACTATTACCAATAGAAAGATGGTCCTTTTTGCCCTAGAAAGGGAGGTGGTAACAAGTCATGGGAATTCATCCTCATTGTACAGTTAAGTCCCCATAACAAGGCTGGAGAGGACAAGGCATGTAAACATAGCGTTTAGTTTTTAATGTCATAGATGTCTATCTTTAAACTATTTTAAATGCCCAGGAACGGCTGTGTTTTTGGTTTTGCTAGGTGTTTAAGATGAAGCAAGTCAAATCAACTTTTGTTCTTACTGATTGTTAAGAGTCACCTTTTGTTTTCCTGGGAGGCATCCTTGAGGAACTTGAAGGCAGCATGTTAGCTCTGCTAGTGCCATCTGCATTAGGACAGGGCGAGGTCTGGTGCTGATGTGGCTTCCCTGGGAAGCCTGAGGGACAGTTCCCCCTTTTTGGTGACCTTTCTCTTCACTGTATGGCATTTGATTGGCTCTTTAATTCTCTAATGGCCTCAGAAATCTCCCTGATCAGGAGGTCCTGCGGCTCAGAGATGTAGAGCGCTTCAGAGAAGTTTCCTCATTCCTTGGATTTAGGTTGACTCAAAGGGCAAAAGCCAAATACTGGTTTTCTTGGCCCTTTAATTTAATTTTAGTTTCTGAGTCTTGATCTTAAACACTCAGCAAGCCAATCTCACCAGTTATGAAGGGTACTGGGCTTTAACTTTAAGGTCTATTCTATAGGTGGTGGCTGATTTATCTTAAAATACTTTGGGTTAGTTGTTTTTGAAGTAGTACCTCTGTAAAACATTAACAGGCAATAGTGTTTCAGTAAAATACAAAATAATCAACAACAGCAAAACATATTTAGTTTGTGTAACAGCTTTCTTGAAGTTTGGCTGAGTTATATATTATATCCCTGTTTGAGGTCTTAATGATCTTTACAACAAAATTAATTTTTTGAACATATCTTTAAATGAACTGGAGTCTCATCTGTTTTGAAGCCATTGTAGTAAGCTGGGAGACAGAACTATCTCAAGTAAGATAGGGCTTACCTAATATTCTGCTAAGATTGTAAAATCTTAGCAGAATATTAAATAGATTAGGTCCTCATTTATTTAAAAGATCACTCTGATGTAAAAATAACTTAAAGTCTTATCTTATTGATGATAGGTTCAGTTATAAAACATAAAATGATATGAATGGATACCATACAAGTTCAGTTTGGAGAACATCAGCTTGATCATTTAATTACACTTGTAAACATTTTGATTAGAAATATTCTCTTTCCTTCCAATAAATACCATATTTAGAATCTTTAATTCCTTCTCTTCATATCCCAAAGCAATCCTTGTAAATCTTTTGAACTTAGGCAACAGCAGAAACCTTTAAAACTTCATATAGGAATATATAAACCTTTGTGTTTACTCAAATTAAATTGAACCTTTTAAATGATGTGAATTAAAAATATTTGGATCCTTTTTTTGGTTTTAATTTATGAGCGCTCATTATCTGTGCCAATTTTGATACCATGTACATGGTATATATACACACACACACATACACACAAAAATAGAGCATGCAGAAGGCCTTTTGAATTAAAGGTATATCTAGTCTCAGTAGAGTGTAAAAAAAACGTTTATAGCTGGATAAAATACATCTGATCTAAAGTTTTAACTTCAGCGTGCAGAATGAAAGTTTTAAGTTTAAAAATGTAAGAGTGAAGAGTCCTAGAAAGAGAAAGCAAGTCGGCTACAGACGCCGAGTGGTAAGGCTGGGGAGAAGCTGCCGCAAGTCAGGCAGCTCAAAGATTAGAGAGAGAGAGAGAGAAAGAGAGAGAGCGCCCGCTGCTGGTCTGTGGCAGCCGCGCCGACAGAGCAAGAGAGAGAGACAGCTTCAGCTGGTAGCGCAGCGAGAGCAGCCACGCCAGGTCGCCAGAGCGGCGGGCTTGGACAGAGGGAGAGACGCAGAGACGCAGGGCGGGCAGGCCCTGCCCAATGTTTGGTCTCTGCTGTCCGCGCTGGGACCGAGGTCAGCTCCGCCTCCGGGAAGGTGGCACTGCAGCTCCGGGGAGCCGAGTGAGGGGAGGCGGGGCAGGCGGGCTCCGGTGGATGCCTCGTTCCTGCCTTCCAGCACTAGGACTGAGGCCGGCTTTGTTTTCTCCGGCGGGAAACTAATGGGACATTGCTTCTGCTTTGGAGGGGGGGGAGAGCACAGCGAGAAGGACTTGAAGGGACAGAACAGAGGGGAAAGAAGGGAGGGGCGAGAGCGTGCTTCCAACAAAGCCTTGGTGAAAGGAATTTCTGTCCGTTTCCCCATCCGGTGACAAAAATTAGCCAAATCAGTGAGGATTTAAAAATCAAAGTTCCCTCTAGAGGCCATTTTGGTCCATTATCTAAGCCATAGTACAGTGGAGTTCCCAGGTCTAGAGAAGAGTTGGGGTACCCTGTGACTTCTCAGCGGTCCTGGGGGAGTGGGCGGGAACATAAATTGGCATCCCAAAGAATGCTCGCGCCCACAGGAGAACAGGGCCATGCGGAAAATTGAAGCGTCCTTCGAACTTTCCAGGCCCGGACGGCAGACGGCGAGTGGCTAACATGGGGACTGGAAACGTCTTCCCAATCTATGTGGCCTCCAGCGGACAGAGAGCCCACGCACACGTGCAACTTCCAGGATGGGCCTCTGGAGTGAACGGTGGGGATGGGGCAAGCTGAGAAGTCAAAGAAAGGGCGGGGGCCTGCCTCACTCTTGCCGGTCCGGGAAAACAGGGAGCGGCTCAGGAGTTCTTCCGGTTCGGTTCGGAGGGCTTACCTCAACCCTGGTACGGAGGAGGTTCAAAACCCTCCTGGGTTTCGCGCACCATTATGTAAAGATTAGACAACCAGGAGAAGATGAATTAAGCCACTCGGCAAGGCTTTATTGGAATACACACCCTTGGGCCAAATCCCCCGGGGAGAAATGGCGCTGGATCCTCCGTGCGCAGAGAATTTCAAGAAAGCCTGGTCAGGAAGGGGAGGGATTGAGTACAGGAAGAGAAGGCCAGAGTCCTTCCCGGATAGGTCAGGAAAACCCACTGATTGACAGGAGGTGTGTCTCCTGGTGACGTCAGGCTCGCTGCTGCTCTGCAGCTGCTGACCGGTTCCCCTAATTGGACATTTTGGACCCTGACCAGACCTAACAGATACTTAGTAGGCAGTTGGATATGGAGCCTGGATCTCAGAGCAGAGGTCAGAGTTTGAGATGTCAATTTTGAAGACTCAGCAAATAGTGGGTATTAAAACCTATGATTCTAGATGAACTCAGCTAAGGAAGGAATGTGGATGAAAAAGAGAAGAAAGGTTAAGATTCCATCTTGGAGCTGGGTGCAGTGATGCACACCGGTAATCTCAGCACTTTAAGAGGTTGAGACAGGAGAATCATGAGTTCAAAGCCAGCTTCAGCAACAGCAAATTGCTAAGAAACTCAGCGAGACCATGTCTCTATATAAAACACAAAATAGGGCTGGGGACGTGGCTCAGCAGTCGATCACAATCAACAATCGAATTAAGTTCAATCCCTGGTACCAAAAAAAAAAAAAATTTCACCTTGGGGGTGTTTCAATGTTTAAAGGTTAAGAGGAATGTGGTGTCTTGTATATCATGAAAATAATGGTTAACTGTGCCAAGTGCTGTTGACAGACTAAGCAAGTTAATGCAGAAAAGTCTTAGATTTGGCAATGTGGAACTCACTGGGGACCTTGATGAGGGGAGTTTCAGGAGAGTGGGAAGGAGGGAAACTAGAGTGGAGTGGAGTGAGAAGGCAATGATATGTGAAACAATGGAGTAGTGAAAGTGAGAACTCTTGGCTATGAAAGGGAATACAGAACTAGAGTGGTACCTGGAGGATGGGTCAAGAACAGGTTTTTAAAAATATGCTGGAGCATGTTTTAGATTGAAGATAATTATTTGTAGAGAGGGTAAAATATAATTATGTACTTTTTTGTTAAAATAATTAATTATATGAGTAATATAATAATTGTAGAGTGAAAATCTTAATGACCCCTTCCTGTCTTATTGGCCTAGTTCCTCTTCCTAAGGGCATTACTGTTACCAATATCTTGGATAGTTTTCCGGAAACACTCTCTACATATATTAGAATATGTCATTTTTAAAAAAATATTTTTAGTTGTTGATGAATCTTTATTTTATTCATTTATTATTTATATGTGGTGCTGAGGATCGAACCCAGTGCCTCACGCATGCCAGGCAAGCATTCTACCACTGCGCTACAGCCCCAACCCCTGTCATTGTTTTTATAATGACATTTTTCAAATATATACAAGAGTAGAGATAGCAGAATAATGAACTGCCGTCACCCTACTTGAACAGTTGTTATCAATTCATGGCCAATCTTCTTTCATGCATACCTCATTTATCTTCCCCTTACCCCCAACCCCCATACTAATTATTTTGAAGCAAACCCCAGGTATATAGTTTCATTCATAAATATTTTAGCATGTATTTTCAAAACATAAGGACTCTTTTAAAATAATCACATGAGCTAGGGTTGTAGCTCAGTGGTAGAGTGCTTGCCTAGCACATGTGAGGGACTGGATTTGATCCTCAGCACCACATAAAAATAAATAAATAAAATAAAGATATTGAAAAATAAATAAATTAATTAAATAAAGGCATTGTGTCCATCTACAACTAACTAAATATATATATATATATATATACCTATATCAAAATAATCACATATACAACCTAAAGATATTTAACAGTAATTTCCTTAATAACATCAAGTATCCAACCAGTGTTCTAATTTCCCTAGTTGTCCCATAATATTTTTCTTTGCAGGGCTGGGTAACCTAGCTAAGTGGCACAGTATTTGTTTAGCATGTACCAAGCCCTGGGTTCAATCCCCAGTACTGTCAAATTAATAAATAACCAAACAAAAATTTTCAGTTTTTAAAAAATCAGGATCTATATAAGGTCTATATATGGCAATTGACTGATATGTCTTCAATCTTTTTTTTTTTAATATTTTGTTTAGTTGTAGATGAACACAATATCTTTATTTATTTTATGTGGTGCTGAGGATCGAACCCAGTGCCTCACGTATGCGAGGCAAGCACTCAACCACTGAGCCATAACCCCAGCCCCTTCAATCTTATTTAATCTACAAATACCCACTTTTTTCCTTTGCATTTTCAATTACATTTGAAGAAACTGGGTCATTTGTCATCAAGAGTTCAGTATAATCTGGATTTTGCTTACTGTATCTCTAAGATGTTTAACATTTTCTCCTGTTCCCTGTATTTACTATGAATTGGTAGTTAGATGAAGTTTAATCAGATTCAGGTTTGAGGGGTGTGTGTGTATGTGTGTGTGTTTTCTTTTTGGCAAGACTACCTTATGGATAATGTTGTGTAATTCTATTAGGCTGTATATAATGCCTGGTATTCTTTCTTTTTTATGATGGTCATTGAACATGATATCCTAGGTCCATTAATTCATTAAGAATTACAAAATGACAATTTTCTAATTCTATCTTCCATTCTTCTTCCTTAAGTGTAAAAATTATATAAATGACAAATTCTTCATATCATCTATTTGATTATCCTGAGGTCCAATTTGTATAGGAAAGAAAGGATAAAAGCTTGATTTAAAAAAATTATTTGCCAGTTTTCAGAGTGAGTTGTTTTCTTGGCATCCTTCAAAAGTGACTAATGAGGGCTGTTTTGTTTTCTCAGTATCATTATAAATTCATTGATTCAAATATATCTGAAGCCAGACATGTGGCACATGCCTATAATCCCCGTAATTTGTGAGGCTGAAGTGGAAGGATCGCAAGTTCAAGGCCATTATCAGCAATTTAGCAAGGCCCTAAGGAACTTAGCAAGGCCCTGTCTCAAAATGAAAAATAAAATAAATAGTAATAATAAAAGGACCTGGGTATTTGACTCAGTGAGTAAAGTACCTCTGGATTCAATCCCAGGTACCAAAAAATAAATAAATGAAAAAGATAATTTTCCAATCTATTGTAGTTATAATCATAATTGTTACCCAATTTTTAAAAATTTTTAGTTGTCAATGAATATTTATTTAATTAATTTATTTATATGCAGGGCTGAGAATCGAACCCAGTGTCTCACACATGCTAGGCAAGCGCTCTACCACTGAACTATAACCCCAGCCCAATTGTTACTCAGTTTATCCCAACTTTGGCTAGTGAGAAATCTTTGAAATTGACTTCTGAGGACTTTTTAAAAATTTTTATTTATTTGAAATTCTTTCATTGTTATTATAAACAAGTTTTATTAAAGGTTATTAATTTGATGTCAAAACGACCTCTCAGTGGCTTTCTATAGAGAAATTACTTGATTTGTTGTTTTCATAAATAAAATAAGTTTTTGTCCATAGGGTTATTTAGCCCCCATTTTCTAATTGGGAGATTATTGTTTGTTTTCCTACAGTGTTGGGGATTGAACCCAGGATTTTTCACATGCTAGGCAAATCTGTACTACTGAGCTATATAACCCCAAGCCCTGTTCTATTGTTCTTGACATGTATGATGTATGATTTTTTTTGCTTTTTTTTTTGTTTGTTTGTTTTTAAATTTTTTTATAGACATGTTTTATTTATTTATTTATACGTGGTGCTGAGGATCGAGCCCAGGGCCTCCCGCATGCGAGGCAAGCGCTCTACCGCTGAGCTACAATCCCAGCCCCTTTTTTTTGCTTTTTAATAATGTGGATACTAGAAAATTTTAAATTATGCTTGTAGCTTACATTATATTTTTATTGGATAGTGCTGGACCCATCCAAAAGGCTAGGAGATAACATTACCCCAAAAGCATTTTCTGGGGTCCGTTGTATGCTCAAGGATATGAGAAGCCAGAGCAAATGCTCAACATTTCAGCCCAGCTCTGAGGCCACACACCCGTATTTGGTCACTGCCGTGAACATCCCTCTATTGAACTTTCTGAGGGCGGGTCCGTTCCTTTTCTTTCTTTAAACATGCCCCTTATCACAGGTCTCCAGAAAATATATTAACTCTCCGAAACTGGCACTTTTCATTTACATTTCAGGGCTCTGGAAACTTGGGCTGGGAATGGAAGAAAAAAAATACAGGCTCAAGAGAGGGCCTGGCTTGGTGAATGTCTGTCTTTGTGGCAGTTTATCCTTTGAATGATAATTCTGGTTCCCCCAAAAAGAAGTGCTGAGCTTTGTACAAAACTGTCTAAGATAGCTGAACCATTTTGCATTCCATCCAGCAATAAAGCCAGTTCCTGTTGCCCCCACAACCCCACATTCATCATTGTCAGTGTTTGGGTTTGGGCAATTCTGATAAGTGTGTAGTGATATCTTCTTGTTGTTATATTTCATATTTCCTGATGACTTATGATTCTAAGCATTTTTGTGTTCAACATCTGTGTTGTGTTGTGTGTGTGTTCATGTGTGTGTGTGTTTCTATTTAAAAAATGTTTTGGTGGGGCTGGGGTTATGGCTCAGTGGTAGAGTGCTCACCTAGCACGTGTGAGGCACTGGGCTCGATCCTCAGCACCACATTAAAAAAATAAAATAAAGATATTGTGTCCACCTACAACTAAAAAATAAATATTAAAAAAATTTTTGGTGAAGTGTATTTTCAGTTTTTCTCATTTTTAAATTGGATTGTTTATTCTCTTATTGTTGAGTTTTAAGAGTTCTTTGGGGGCTACAGTTGTAGCTCAGTGGCAGAGCGCTTGCCTAGCATGTGTGAGGTATTGCACTACATAAAAATAAATAAATGAAGTGATTGTGTCCATCTACAACTTAAAAATTTTTTTAAAAAGAATTCTTTGTATATTTTGAATATTAGTCCTTTATCAGATAACATATTTTTCCAGCATTTTCTCTTGGTGTGTTAGCTTTCCATTACTATAACAAATACCTAAGATAAATAAACTTGTAAGGAAGAAAGGTTTATTTTGGTTCATGATTTCAGAGGTTTCAGTTCATGATCACTTGACCCTTTGTTTTTGGGCCCATGCAAGGCACTACATTATGGTGGACACATGGTAGAGAAGGCTGCTTACTTTGAGGTTGCCAGGAAACAAAAAGAGACAGGAAAGGGCGAGAGTCCCAA
The DNA here is from genome assembly GCA_004024805.1 of Geosciurus inauris. NCBI lineage: Eukaryota > Metazoa > Chordata > Mammalia > Rodentia > Sciuridae > Geosciurus > Geosciurus inauris. The sequence continues at coordinate 92,634 of PVHX01006278.1, forward strand.
TATCCCCTTCAAAGGCACACCCTTATGACCTAATTTCCTTCCCCTGAGATCCCCCTACTGAAAGTTCCACCATCATTCAGTACCACTAAGAGCTGGAGTCCAAAGCTTCAACACACGGCCCTTTGGGGGACATTAAAGTCCAAACTATAAAAGCCTAGACATGGCTTGTTTTTTCATTCTCTTAACAGTGTATTTTGTGGAGCAGAAGATTGAAATTTAGTGATGTCCTACTTCTCAAGTTTTTCTTTCATAGATCATGCATTTGGTGTTATATTAAAAACTCATCATCAAACTGGATGGGGTGGTACATGCCTGTAATCCCAGCTATTCAGGAGGCTGAGGCAGCAGAATCATAAGCTCAAAGCCAGCCCGAGCAACTTAATAAGACCCTGCCTCAAGGGCTGGGATTGTAGCTCAGTGGCAGAGTGCTTGTCTCGCATGTGTGAGTCACTGGGTTTGATCCTTAGCACCACATAAAAAATAATAAAATAAAGATATTTTGTCCATAAAAAAAAAAAGACCCTGCCTCAAAATAAAATTATAAAGGGCCAGGATGTTACTCAGTGGTAGGACACTTGCCTAAAATGTCCAAGGCCTGGGTTCAATTACCAGTACTGCAAATAAACAACAACAAAATACCTCATCACTAAAACCACCAAGTCTACTTAGATTTTTCTGCTGTTATCTTCTAGAAATGTTACAGTTTTGTGTTTCATGTTTATATCTGTGATTTATTTATTTTTTTGAAAATGTAAAGTCTGTTTGTGTCTGAGTCCCCCTTTTTTTGTATGTGGGTCTAGTTGTTCTACCATCACTTGTTAAAAGCTTATCTTTTCTCCATTGAATTATCTTTGCTCATTTGTTTAAGATCAGTTGATCTTAAACTTAACCTTCACAGGGGCCACTCTACATTCTCTCCAGCAACATATGAAGATTTCAATTTCTCTATATCCTTACCAATGCAAAAAATTCTCTTCTTTAAAATTACAGCCACCCTAGTGAATATCTTATGGTTTTGACTTGTATTTGCCTATGATTAATGATGTTGAGCATCTTTTCCTTAGCTTGTTGGGTATTTGAATGTATTATTTTTTGGAAAAATGTCTGTTCAAATCCTTTGTTCACTCTTGTGTTACATTGTGGTGTTGTTATATTGTCATTTTTGTATATTTAGGTTATTAATTCCTTGTTGAATATATGATTTACATTTTGACAAATACATTTGCCCATGTGTCCAACATCCCAAAAAGGTTTAGAACATTTTTTGTTTGTCGTCCTGGAATGTTCCCTCCTGGCTTTTACAGTCAATTCTCCACTTGTATAGTCTAATACTATGCTGGTTTCTATCACCATAGATTTGTTTTGTCTGTTCTAAATTCCTTATAACTGGAATAATACAGAATATACTTTTTGGGTCTAGCTTCTTTCTCTCAACATACTGTTATGTTGAATGTATCAGTAGTCCATTCTTCCATATACATTTCATTGTATGATTGTATTCTACTTCATTTTTTTAACATATTTTAAAAGTCTTCCTTCCCATATATATCTTTTAAGGTATTCTCTATTTTGGTAAACTGTAGTAAAATACACATAATGTAAAATTTACCATTTTAACTATGTTTAAGTGTCTAGTTTAATGTCCTTAAGTACATTCACATTGTGCCTGGAGAGAATATAAAGTAGTATAGCCCCTATGGAAAATGGTCTGACAGTTCCTCAATATGTTAAATATGTAATTACAATGTGACCCAGCGATCCTACTCTTATGTATTCAGTCAAAAGAATTGAAAACGAGTGTTCAAACAACACTTTGTATACCTATGTTCATAGCATTATTCATGATATCCAAAGGTGGAGAAGACAACCCAAATGTCAATCAACAGATGAGTGGATAAATGAAATATGACATATCTACACGATGGAATATGACTCAGCCATAAAAAGAAATGATGTCCCAGCCACTTATTTATTTCATAGATATTAACAAACTGATTCTTAAGTTTATACAGAAAGGCAGGAGACCTAGAATACTGGACATTACACTGAATAAGAAAAGATCAGAGAACTGTCACTACCTGACTTCAAAGTTTACTGTAGACCTGTAGAAATGAAGACAGTGGGGCTGGGATTATAGCTCAGCGGTAGAGCACTTGCCTCACATGTGTAAGGCCCTGAGTTCGATCCTCAGCACCACATACAAAGCAATAAAATAAAGACATTGTGTCCATCTACAACTAAAAAAATATATAAAAAAAAAGACAGTGAATTCTTAGCAAAAAACAAAAATAAAGCCCAAACAACGTCCAGTTTAGTGGAATTAAGTACATTCACATTGTTTGTTGCTTTGTTTTTTGGTACCAGGGATTGAACCCAGAGGTGCTCAACCATTTTTTTTTTTTTTTTGAAACAGGATCCTGCTAAGTTGTTTAGGGCTTCCCTAAGTTTCTGAGACTGACTTTAAATTTGTAATCCTATTGCCTCACCTTCCCAAGCCGCTGGGATTACAGGCATGTGCCATTGTGCCCAGCTTCATTCGCATTGTTTTGCAACTATTACTGCCATCTCTCTCCAGAAGTTTTTCATCTTCCCAAACTGAAACTCTGTACCCATTAAACAATAACTCTCCATTCACTTTACTCTCAGCCCCTGGCAACTGCCATTCTACTTTCTGTCTCTGTGAATTTGACTTTCTAGTACCTTGTATAAATGAAATCCTTCAATGTTTTTCCTTTTGTGTCTGGCTTATTTCACTTAACACAAAGTCCTCAAAGTTCAAACATGTTGTAGCATATGTATATGTTAGAGTTTCCTTCTTTTTTTAGGGCTGAATAAGACCTCATTTTATATGTAATCCGTATTTTACTTATCTATACATTGATGAACATATGGTAGTTTTCATTGTTTGGCTATTGTGAATAATGCTGCTACAAACATTGGTATAAAAGTATCTGTTTCAGGGGCTGGGGTTGTGGCTCAGTGGTAGAGCGCCTGCCTCGCACGCGTGAGGCACTGGGTTCGATCCTCAGCACCACGTAAAAATAAATAAAATAAAAGATAATGTGTCCATCTACAACTAAAAATATATTAAAAAAAAAAAAAAAGTATCTGTTTCAGTCCTTGCTTTCAATTCTTTTGAATGTGAAGTATGGCCAGAAGTGGAATTGTTCTATTGTTTTTATTCTTGTTTTCATTTTTTGGGAGGATGAGTATTGGGGATTGAACCTGAATTCAATCCTCAGTACTCCCCATACCTCCCCCAAAAGAAATTAGAACTGAGAAAATAAAAAAATTATTAGTTCATTAAAAGATAGCTATAATATACCCATGGTTACCTACTATATTTATGAATAATAGATATATTTTCCAAAATAAAAAATAGAATATCGGGCTGGGGTTATGGCGCAGTGGTAGCGTGCTTGCCTAGTATGCATGAGGCACTGGGTTTGATCCTCAGCACCACATAAAAATAAAATAAAGATATTCTGTCCGCCTACAACTAAAAAATAAATATTTTTAAGAAATAGAATATCAATTTATATTCTTACAAATCTCTTTAATGTCTGGGGGCTGGGATTGTAGCTCAGTGGTAGAGCGCTTGCCTTGCATGCGTGGGGCCCTGGGTTCGATCCTCAGCACCACGTACAAAGCAATAAAATAAAGACATTGTGTCCATCTACAACTAAAAAAATATTTAAAAAAAAAACAAAAACAAATCTCTTTAATGTCTGTTTTAATACAAGACAGCCAAATTATTATTATTATTGTTATTATTATTATTATTTTTGGTGCCAGGGATTGAACTCAGGGGTACTTGCCCACTGAGACACATACCCAGCCCTATTTTGTGTTTTATTTAGAGACAAGGTCTCACTGAGTTGCTTATGCCTTACCATTGCTGAGGCTGGCTTTGAACTCACGATTCTCCTGTCTCAGCCTCCCAAAGTGTTGGAATTATAGGCATGTGCCACTGCGCCCAGCTAAGACAGCCAAATTCTTATATCTGCTTCTATCTTAAATCTATTGTGATATATTGTTTTGTTTGAAACAGAAAAAATCTAGCCTCACACAGATAAGTAGTTGGACAAGGGAAGAATGTTTCAATAGCCTATTGTGGAAATTCATCTTTGATAAGGCAGGAACACTGGGCAAATAGTAGTTTCTTAAAATTTAGTTGTATATGAAATCTGAAAACATATCACTGAGATTTTTGTATTCTGTTACAGTAAAATCCATTGGTATGCCCTGCAGTTGAATGGCTCTTTTAATAATACATGGTTTTATAACATTATTTATTGGTAATTTAAAAAATATTGACTCATTGAGCTATATAGATCTTCTAGATGTTGACAAGTTTTATTATGTGACATTTAAAAATCATATCACCATCATCTCATTAGAAAAGTCAGTAAGCATTAGGAAGCTATCAAGTTCATGGCGGCAGATACAAGTTTTTCAAAAGAAAAAACAAAATGTTAGTGGTGCTGGGGATCAAATTCAGGGCCTCTTACATGCTAAACCTGTGCTTTACAACTTAGCTATATCCCTAGTCCCCCAAATTCTATTTTTTCTTAGAAGCTAGAATGTTATAATGGATAATAGTTACTATCATTTGTTTTCCACTTTGTTTATTTTTAAGAAAATGTCTGCTAAAAATTCAAATCAGAATAACCACGGTTTTTCAGGTTGCTTTTCTCTGAGTAAAGATGATGTTTCATTTTTAAAGTGCCTAGTTCAGCTTGCAACTCACTCACATAAGTTTTTCCCACAAGGCATCCACCATTCTTCAATATGTAGCAGAAATACTTCATGAATACTTTCCATTTAGTTATGATGAAAAAGAAGACATATACTCAAAAGGTCAAGATTTAATACAGTTGGGGCTAGGGATATAACTCAGTAGTAGAGCACTTACCTAACATGCTTTAGACCCTGGGTTCACTCCCCAGAAACACACATGCACAGAAAGATTTAATAAAATTAATCAATGTTTCTACTTTATTAAGAGAATTCTTTTTTTTTCCCTTTTGGTACCAGGGGAATCTAGGTACCAAGGGGTACTTGGTACCAAGGGGTACTTAACTACTGAGCCACATCCTCAGCCATTTTTACTTTTTTGAAACAGAGTCTCACTGAATTGCTTAGGGCCTCGCTAAATTGCTGAGGCTAATCTCCTGCAATCCTCCTGCCTCAGCCTCCTGAATCTCTGGGATTACAGGCATGTGCCACTGCATCTAGTGTATTAAGGAATTTTTTTTTTGGTACTGGGATTGAACCTGAGAGCACTTAACCACCAAGCTACATCCACAGCCCTTTTGTAAAAAAAAAAAAAATTTAATATTTTTTTAGTTATAGATGGACACAATATCTTTATTTTTTTTATTTTTATGTGGTGCTGAGAATCGAACCCAGTGCCTCACGCATGCTAGGCAAGCACTCTACCACTGATCCACAACCCCAGCCCTTTTTATATTTTATTTAGAGACAGGGTCTTGCTGAGTTCCTTGCTAACTTGCTGAGGCTGGCTTTGAGCTCTTGGTTCTCCTGCCTCAGCCATTAAGGGAAGTCTTCAGTGGAATTTAAAGAACTGCAAACATTGCCAGGCATGGCAGCGCATGCCTGCAATCTCAGTGGCCTCAGAGGCTGAGTGGTTGAGTGTCCTGAGTTCAATCCCCCAGCACCTCCCCCGCGAAAAAGAACTGCAAACATACAATTGTAAAGAATGCATTAACCACTAGTGAAGTTTGATGCCCAGTGGGTTTTGCTTCTGTATCATAAGTGCAAATGTCAGTACCAAAAACAATGTCTTCATATTATTATGAAAATAATTTTTAAAAATAGTTTGACTTTGTGGATTCCTGTACTTATCTTAAGAACCTCTAGGGGTCTGGGAACCACACTTTGAGAATTGCTGCTTTGTTATGATATCTTCATTTGCTTTGTGGACATATGCTTCTGGAGTGATTTTATTCCCTAGGAATGTTATCCTGCTCCTTTCTGTTTTTTTCTTATAGTAACCCTAATATAAGTTTTGACTCTAATCCTTTTCTGTGGCTCTGTGTTTAAGTGTAGCAAGTTCTATACTTTTAAGGTAGGGAGGGTGAGCTCCACTGCCCCCTAGTTTTCTAGTTTCAAGGATTTAGAGCTCCCTCTTGTGTTGTGTTCACAAAGTGCTGAAAAACATGAACTATGTTTCCTGAGATCTGCCATTTTTGCTTCCCTTCCCCACCTGTGTCTGGACCTTCTCATTGTTCCTATTGTTCCTGTTCCTTCTAGTGTAGTTTCCATTCCCACTAATTCCTCCATGATGTGGGTTTTGTCTTTAATAGGATCTTCAGTGTATGACTTTGAAAAGTTTATAGGACCTAGATTGTTATAGCACCTCAAGATTTTATTTCAATGTAGTTCTCTCCTGAGTCATTGGGATTATGGACCTGCACCACTGGGCTCTGTCATATTGCTGCTTTAAAAAAGAAGATAAGTTCTTAGAATCCTTGGATTTAGGACCTTTCACAGATGGGTTATGGGAGGAAGGAAGGCCTACTTTCACTGACTCTACTTTTATTCAAGTGGAGATCATAATATATCTACTGATGATCTCTTTTCAGAACTGGTGGAGTCTCTTTCATTACAGGGATCTTATGCTGGAAAAATTCATTCCATTGGTGATGCTTTCAGAAATTTCAAAAATCTCCGATCCTTAGATTTATCAAGGAATTTGATCACTAGCCTAAAGGTAAGTTCTATGTTCTATGATGAGCCAGATAACCCAATTTTTTAAAAATATTTTTTAGTTGTATGCAATATCTTTTATTATTTATTTTTATGTGGTGCTGAGGATCGAACCCGGTGACCAAGCGCTCTACCACTGAGCCACCGCCCCAGCCCCCCCAATTTGTTTTTTGATGAGAGGAGAGAAATAATGTTAGCCTGGGGAGTACTGAATTTTCCTTTTATATGCTTCCCAGCTAAATTTTATTATTCACTATAAAATTCTTTCAACTTTGCTGTATGTTTATTTCTTATAAAATATTAGATAAAAATCTATTTTTACTCTGAGAAAACTATATTGAGCACTCATTGCCTAGAGAAATAGTTCAGATTTCAATGTGTACAAAAAATCATGAAGAATTCAGGTCCGATGGCACATGCTTGTGATTGCAGTGACTTGGGAGGTTGAGACAGAAGGATCACAAGTTCAAGGCCAGCTGGGCAAATTAGCTAGATCCTGTCTCAAAATTTAAAAAAATAGGGGCTGAGATTGTGGCTCAGTGGTAGAGCGCTTGCCTCACATGCCTGAGGGACTAGGTTCGATCCTCAGCACCACATAAAAATAAATAACAAAATAAAGATATTGTGTCCATCTACAACTAAAAAAATATTTAAAAACACTTTTTTAAAAAATATTTTTTTAGTTATAGATGGACACAATGTCTTTATTTTATTGCTTTGTACGTGGTGCAGAGGATCGAACCCAGGGCCTCACTCATGCGAGGCAAGTGCTCTACCACTGAGCTACAATCCCGGCCCCTTAAAAACACTTTTAAAAAAATTTTTTTAAATAAAAAGAACTGGGGGGCTGGGATTGTGGCTCAGTGATAGAGTGCTTGCCTCGCATGTGGGAGGCACTGAGTTCGATCCTCAGCACAGCATATAAATAAATGAATAAATAAAGGTCAATCAAGAACTAAAAAAAAGGACTGGGGATGTTGCTTAATGGTAGAGTGGTCCTGGGTTCAATCCCCAGTATCACAAAAAAAAAAGAAAAGAAAAGAAAAAAAAATCATGAAGACCACTTGTAAAAGTACATATTCTTAATCTCTAGTCTGAGAGACACCCGGGGTATGGGTGGGCTCAGGACATACCCAAGGCATTCTAATAATTGTGGTACATGAAGCACACAGAGAAACACTGAGTTATATTGTCATAGTGGGTTTTTTCCTAGGAAGATCAGAAAATGATGGTATCAAAAGAGAAAAATACGGGGGCTGGGATTGTAGCTCAGTGGTAGAGCGCTTGCCTCGCATGCGTGAGGCCCTGGGTTCGATCCTCAGCACCACATACAAAGCAATAAAATAAAGACATTGTGTCCACTACCAATAAAATAAAAAATAAAAATAAAAAAAGAGAAAAATATGTCCAAGTGAGGGCGTGGTGAAACAGAGGGCAGTACAGGAAAGTAGAAGCAGGCTTGAATAGCATATGGGAGGATTAGCAAACAAAGAGCTCTGTAAAGAAGTGCATACAGCACATACTGGAAAGCTTTGTTTTCTTTGGGATAGACCCCCAAATTGTGCTGCTTCTACATGTTCCCATTTTGCCCCAGCTAATTGGCAAATTCCTTCTGTAGAAGACTGGAGATGACAAAGACTCTCCTGGATTATTCTGCCAATTTTGCACTTCTTAGAGGATAGTCCTTCAACCATATCATCCAAACCCAATTTGAAGGTATAACTAAGGGCCTTAAAAGAATAAGGCAGAAGGATCACAAGTTCGAAGTCAGCCACAGAAATTTAGCAAGGCCCTAAGCAACTTGGTGAGACCCTGTGTCAAAAATTTTTAAGAAGGGCCGGGGTGTAGCTCTGTGGTTAAGTGCCCCTGGGTTCAACCCCCAGTACAAAAAAAAAAAAAAAAAAAAAAGCCCAAACAAGATCAAATTTCCAACTAGGACTCTAAAAACAGCAACTCCAAGTTGAACTAGTGTTTAGACTATTTTTAGCAGCCATTTATATTTGGCCCATCAGTTTCAGAAAGGATTGCTTCAGAATTCTTAAGTCTCCTGTTTTTATATGTACATTTGTTTATTTCCCCTTTTTATGCTAAAAAATTAAGTGAACATCGCTGTAATTTGTTTTTATGCTCTATTTCTTTCTATTTCTATAAATTGGGTGAAAAAATGCTATGAAGGTTAATGAAATTAACATGTAATCAAACATAACATATATAAAAGTCCTGGTTCAGCGTTTGGCATATAGGAAGCACTTGGTAAATGTTAGTTTTCTACATTTTTCATCTATTATATATCTGCTTATATTCATTTTTAGCAGGTCTGAACTACTTTGCTCAATTCTCCCAGAGAGAAAATGTTTTGTGGTTTTTTTCTAATGCACTGTTAGGGAATACATGAAATCATTCCAACTGAGAAAAGTAAGACGAGGATAGAAATGGTTTCCTTGATTTTATACTGAAAGACATTGAAAGGTTGCTTAAGCCTGGCATGGTGGTGCACACTTTGATCTCAGCTACTCAGGAGGCTAAGACAGGAGGATTATAAATTCAAGGCTAGCCTCAGCAACTTAGCAAGACCCTGTCTCATAATAAAAAGTAAAAAGAGATGAGGATGTAGCTCAGTGGTGAAGCATCCCTAGTTTAAGACCCAGTACCAAAAAAGAAAAAAGAAAAAGAAGATTGTTTGAGCTGGGACATTAGATACATTAAGGACAGTCCTAATTAGAGAAAAGGGATGGGGGTAGAGGGAGGAGGAGAGGGAAAAGGGAAATACTAAGTAATGATATTGGCCAAATTATATTGTGATATCATGTGCATGGACAAATATATAACAATGAACCCCACCATTATGTATAATCATAATGCACCAATAAAAATACAGAAGAAAGAAAATATGAAAAAAATGAAGACAGTCCTAATGGTGTACTGCCCTGAGAGTGGAACCAAAGAAATTGATAACTATTCCTCATAACTGACTCTTTTTTAAAAAATATTTTTATAGTTGTTGATAGACCTTTATTTTATTTATACGTAGTGCTGAGAATCGAACCCAGTGCCTCACACATGCTAGGCAAGCGCTCTGCCACTGAGCCACAACCCCAGCCCCATAACTGACTCTTTTTTTTTTTTGGCACCAGGGACTGAACTCAGGGGCACTCGACCACTGAGCCACATCCCCAGCCCTATTTTGTGTTTTATGTAGAGACAGGGTCTCACTGAGTTGCTTAGTGCCTCGCCATTGCTGAGGCTGGCTTTGAACTCGCGATCCTCCTGTCTCAGCCTCCCTAGGTGCTGGGATTACAAGCGTGAGCCACCG
>PVHX01006279.1:0-102481 GCA_004024805.1 Geosciurus inauris
GTACCGGGGATTGAACTCAGGGGCACTCGACCCCTGAGCCACATCCCCAGCCCTATTTTGTGTTTTATGTAGAGACAGGGTCTCACTGAGTTGCTTAGTGCCTCGCCCTTGCTGAGGCTGGCTTTGAACTCGCGATTCTCCTGTCTCAGCCTCCCAAAGTGCTGGGATTACAAGCGTGAGCCACCGCGCCCGGCTTCATTAATTAATTTTTTGGTACCAGGGATTGAATCCAGGGGCACTGAGCCACTAAGCACATTCCTGGCCCTTTTTTAGTTACTTATTTATTATATTACGACAAGTTGCTTAGAGCCTCACTAAATTGCAGAGGCTGGCCATGATTTGCCATCCTCCCGCCTCAGCTTTCCCAGTTGCTGGGTTTACAGGTGAAGCCACCACACCTGGCTGAGGATGGAAGAAGAGGCCTGGCGGCAGGCACCTGGAAGTTAGAAGTTTGAGTTTTTCAGTGATTTTAAGTTGCAATTTGATGTGTCTTCTGTAAAGGTTACATCACTGTTTGTACAGCTGGTCCATAGAGCTGAAGCAAAACCATGGAGTCCACAGCTGTTGGTCCTTGGATAAAGGAATCTCACACAGGGAGGATTTCAAGCAAGTCGTATCACATAATAGGCAAGACTTTATTAGAGATAGTGAAGTTAGGGATGCATAGTGTATGCACGGACCAGACTGTCTCTGGAAAGAAAGCGTAGCTCTTATAGTCTGGGGGTTTTTGTTTTTGTTTTTGTTTTGGTACCCAGGATTGAACTCAGAGGTACTCTGACCACTGAGCCACATCCCCAGCCCTATTTTGTGTTTTATGTAGAGACAGGGTCTCACTGGGTTGCTTAGCACCTTGCCATTGCTGAGGCTGGCTTTGAACTCACAATTCTCCTGTCTCAGCCTCCCAAAGTGCTGGGATTACAGGCGTGCACCACCGTGCCTGGCTCAGTCTGGGCTTTTAAGGGTTTTAGGTCCCCTTGTTCTTGTCTTAGTTTCTTATACTCCACTTTGTGATTGATATGTGAAGGTCAAGATGATCTGGTCATAAGACAGCTGTGACATATGAGGGTCATGATGACCTGGTCACAAGAGATCCTTAAAGGGTTATAATTAACTTTGGCTGGGGGAGGTTTGACATACCAATCCCCGTTTTCCAGATGTTTGTCTGCTTTGATAAAGTTTCTTGTGATTCCCAGTCCTGTGACTCCAGATTCACTTTGATGGATGGGTTCGATGTCCTCCTGTAGATCACCCCTCTTCATTCTCCTCCCCTTACCCACCTGCTCATGGCTGACTACCTATTATCACCTTGTCTCGGGTCTGACAATGAGTCAAACTCATCTCTATGATTTTTGAAAATTCTTATGTCTGAGCCCAAATCCTCTGCCTACTGAATCTGAATTTCATTTCATTTCTCTGTGCTGGGGATTGAACCCAGTGCTTCCTGTGTGCTAAGCACTGGCTCTACCACTGAGCCCCATCCCTAGCCCTGACTGAATTTTAAGAAGGCAGTGCTGAACAACCATTGTGTTTTTTTTTTTTGAGTCTGATGTATAGCAAAGATGGAGAATCACAGCAATGCACGGAGAAATACTTGTAAAAATATACACTAACAAGGTTTTAAGACCCTTGCAAAATAATATTAATCTATTTTATGTGGCAGTTACCGGTAGCTACTTTGTATGAAAAACTAAGAAACACCAAATTTCCAGGTTTCCTCTTTTCTTTAACTTAACACCCTGCAAACATGTTGCAATTAAACAGAAGAACAAGAGTTACATATTGACAAAAGTGTAAAGATAAGCCGGGCGTGGTGCATGCCTGTAATCCCAGCACTTAGGGAGGCTGAGACTGGAGAATCACAAGTTCAAAGCCAGCCTCAGCAATGGCGAGGTGCTAAGCAACTCAGTGAGACCCTGTCTCTAAATAAAACACAAAATAGGGCTGGGGATGTGCTTCAGTGGTTGAGTCCCCTGAGTTCAATCCTTGGTACCAAAAAAAAAAAAAAAAGTGTAAAGATAAAAATGTGTAAATCATATATTATTGTGATTTAAATGTTAAATGCAATTAGATATATATTGTGATATTGCTACTGATATCTGTACAATGTAGATCTCGGGTCTTATACTGGAGTTTTAATGCTAAGGAAGTTTCCATAGTGATATTCCTATGTGTTTAAAGAGAAAAACAGCCTTTTTGTTTTTTGTCTCTCTTCCATGTAATTAAGACGGTAGGAGACATTACAAACCTTTAATAATGTTTCCTGAATGAGTAAATGAATGAATGAAGTTGAGAGCAGTTTTTCAGAAAAATCAGGCCAACAGCAGGTACCTGGTATAATTAAGTAGAGAAAGAAGATTAGTTATGAAATGAATGAAGCTAACCACAATTTCATCCTGGCAAGGATGGGTAAGAGGGATGGAAAGAATGGAACAGACTTTGAACAGTCTTGCTTGAGGAAATAATTACATTTTAATTGGCTCTATACAATTTTATTTTGATGGATACCCTTTCAGAGTAAGAGGACCAAATTTTCCATGGCACAAAAATAGCAATATACTTAATTATTTTTCATTATTACAGATCAAACCCAGGGCCTCACACACGCCCGGCAAGTTCTTTACCACTGAGCCACAACCCCAGCTCAGCCATATACTCAATTTATTGAGTAATCTCCATGTCTAAATAATTTAACTTCTGCCTTGGAGCCTTATAAGAGAATTCAGAAGCCACAGTTAAAAATAAAAGCAGAGCAGCTAGGGGCGGAGCTTGATGGCAGAGTGTGTGCAACACATGCTTAAAGCTCACAGTTCAATCCCCAGAATCAAATAATGATGATAATTATAAAAAAACTAATTTTAAAATAAATTGAAGCAGATAATCACTAAGATTGACTAGTAATTTTTTTTGGTACTGGGGATTGAACTCAGAGGCACTCGACCACTGACCCACACCCCCAGCCCTATTTTGTGTTTTATGTAGAGACAGGGTCTCACTGAGTTGCTTAGCACCTCGCTGTTGCTGAGGCTGGCTTTGAACTTGTGATTCTCCTGTCTCAGCCTCCCTAAGTGCTGGGATTACAGGCGTGAGCCACTGCGCCTGGCTGACTAGTAATTTTTAAATAAATCTGGGCACACGTTTAGTAAATTTAGCAATAGAGATATGAAAGAGAGGCACTTTCCCATGAACTTGAATGCCCAATGAAAAGAACTATCACCCCAGTGTCTTTACTTATAAATGTTAAATTAATTCCTGTTGCCCATCAGTAATCAAATGACTACAATATTGGCTGGGACATCTGTGCATGATATTATTCTCTCAATTCCTTATCTTTAAGCGAGGTGAATAGCACTCAGATTCTGCCAAACTTTTATTTCATGTGTTTTCATGTTGCTTGTAGCATGGCTGAAGTGATGTTATCTTTTCAGAATCCAGGGTCCCTAAATTCTTTTTTCAGGCACCTCTGAGAACGATCTATCTGAACTGTAACAGGAGCATACATCTGTGTGAAAAGCTGAGCTCACATCGTTGTTGTTGTTTTTGTTTAGTTTTTGTTTTTTACTATACCATCTATTGGGATTTCTTTGCATACTGGTTAGAATTGTGATTTCCAGGACCTCACTTCTGCTTTAGGACACTCATTTTGTCACACTGGCCTCTTAACCACTTTGCTGAAACAGCAAATGGTCAGGAAAAGCTCCCAGGTATCATACTATCTGATGAAAACAGAACTGTCTGTCTTTCGCAATTTTGATACATATTTGGGTTTGGGGCAGGTCAAAGGCAAAGAAGACTCCTGAAGAGCAATCCAAACCTGCAGCTCTGCTGATAAAATAGACTCAGACTTTAGGCTCCCCCTCGTGGCCATATGCAGCCAGTACACTGTAGTAATTCGCAGTTTCCGTTCTGCTCCAAGCCCTTTGTTAAAGTCCCCTTTAAAATAGACATCTTATTGAGAAGTTCTTCATATATTATAGAATAGAGTTCTAGGGATTTTGTTTTTGATTCAAGAATTATGTCCTAAAAGTGAGAATATGTCAGTATCTTAATTGGAAAAGCAGAAAGGACAAAAATAAAAAACAGATATAGGTTAAAAAACAAAAACCAAAAAACATGGTTAACAGTTGGGGCACTTAGGAACAATTCCAATGGCAATCAGAAGACAGAAGAGTACGAACCAAAACAGAGACAGCAGCTGTGGAAGAAAAGCAATGCTACTACTCCAGTGTTTTTGAATAGTCTTCAGACAAAAGGAAAATGATGTAACTTTATTTAATTATCTCTATTAAATTTTGTGCTTATAAATACTAAGGTCCATGAGTCCAGGATGTTGGTTTTGTTTGTTTTTGGTTTTTTAATTTTTTTTTTTTTTGGTACCGGGGATTGAACTCAGGGGCACTCGACCACTGAGCCACATCCCCAGCCCTATTTTTTGTGTTTTTATGTAGAGACAGGGTCTCACTGAGTTGCTTAGCGCCTTGCTGTTACTGAGGCTGGCTTTGAACTCGTGATTCTTCTGTCTCAGCCTCCCAAAATGCTGGGATTACAGGCGTGTGCCACCGTGACCGGCTTGTTTTTGTTTTTTGAGATAGGGTCTTGCTGTTTCCCAGGCTGGACTGGAACTCCTGGACTCAAGTGATTTTCCTGCCTTAGTCTCCCAAGCAGCTGGGAGTACAGTTGTGCACCATTGCACTTTGTTCCACAAGATACTCTTCTAAAGTAAAATAAAGAGGTTGGGCATGGTGGCCCACATCTATAATCCCAGCTAATCTGAAGGCGGAGGCAGAAGGGATTGCAAGTTCAATGACAGCCTGGGCAATTTAGAGAGATTCTGTCTCAAAAATAAATACTTTAAAAAGGGCTAGGCATACAGTTCAGTGGTAGAACACCTGCCCAAATGTATGAGGTCCTGGGTTCAATTCCCAATACTGCAAATAAAAAGGTAGATATAGTTAGGTCCCTTTCTTTTCTTTTTTTTTTTTTTTGGTACTGGGGATTGAACTCAGGGGCACTCGACCACTGAGCCACATCCCCAGCCCTATTTTGTGTTTTATGTAGAGACAGGGTCTCACTGAGTTGCTTAGCACCTCGCCATTGCTGAGGCTGGCTTTGAACTTGCGATTCTCCTGTCTCAGCCTCCCTAAGTGCTGGGATTACAGGCTTGAGCCACCGTGCCCGGCTGGTCCCTTTCAACTAATACACAAACTTGATTTTTCTTCCCTTCCCAGAAAAATAGCTTGTTGGAAAACCCTGGCCAACTCAAATGCAAAACCACAGCAGCCTGTGGAGGTAAAGAATCAGAGTACAAGCCAGGCGCAGTGCTGCACGCCTGTAATCCCAGCACTTAGGGAGGCTGAGACAGGAGGATCGTAAGTTCAAAGCCAGCCTCAGCAACAGCGAGGCACTAAGCAACTCAGTGAGACCCTGTCTCTACATAAAACACAAAATAGGGCTGGGGATGTGGCTCAGTGGTCGAGTGCCCCTGAGTTCAATCTCCAGTACCAAAAAAAAAAGAGAAAAGAATCAGAGAACAGGTTATTTTCATAACAGTGTTCTCTGCTAGGTGGATCTCACCAACAGGGGTGGCTTGGGCAGTGGCCACCTTGAGACATGGAGGACCTGGCCATAAGTGAGTATAGTCTCACCATGGCAAATTCTTGTGGGGAAACATGTCCTTGTTCTCAGAGAATCTGTGCCTAGTCCTCAAAGAAACAATCCCTCTCTGACCCAAAGCTGTACTTAGTCTAGCCTCACAGTTTTCCCACGTAGGGTCCTCTCCACCAACATTCTTTCCCCACTCTTCTCAGCACTGGCTTCTAATCCCTCAAGTCCCAGAAAAAGTGTTAATTTCTTCAGGGCTTCCCTGACCACCTTGATCGTTTTTCTCCCTCAGGACCCTGTTCACTTTCTTCCTAGCACCTCTTAATTTTTAATTGTATTTATTATGTCTTAGTCTGCTTTTTTATATACCCATTTATTATATGTCACAAAATATGATAAATGGATTAGGTTATAAACAACAGGCATTTATTTCCCATTTGGAGCCTAGAATTCCAAGATCAAGGTGCTGGTGTTTGCAATGTCTGGTGAGGACTCACTTCCTGGCTCATAGTGACATCTTGCTCTGTCTTTACTTGGTGAAAAGGATTAGGTAGCTCTCTGAGGCTTCTTTTTGGTACCAGGAATTGAACCCAGGGGCATGTAACCACTGAGCCACATCCTCAGCTCTTCTTTTTTTTTTTTTTTTAAATATTTTGTTTTTTAGTTGTAGATGGACACAATGTCTTTATTTTATTGCTTTGTATGTGGTGCTGAGGATCAAACCCAGGGCCTCACGCATGCAAGGCAAGCGCTCTACCGCTGAGCTACAATCCCAGCCCCATCCTCAGCCCTTCTTATATTTTATTTTGAGACAGAGTCTCACTAAGTTGCTTAGGGCCTTGCTATGATGCTGAGGCTGGCTTTGAACTCATGATCCTGCCTCAGCCTCTGGAGCTGTTGGGATTACAGGCATGCAACACCATACCCAGCTATTTTAATCTTTTTAACTGGCATATATAGAGAGAGAGTTCAGCAGAGAAAACTTTTCGTTGTCTCTATTTTTTTTTTTTTTTTTTGGTACAAGGCATTGAACCCAGGGGTGCTTTACCACTGAGCCACATCTTCAGTCCTTGTTAGTTTTTCTTCTGAGACAGGGTTTCACTAAATTGCTTAGGCCCTCCCTATGTTGCTGAGACTGGCCTCAAGTTTGCAGTCCTTCTGCCTCAGTCTCCTGAGTTGGGGGTACAGACTGGGAGTTGGGGTTACAGGCGTGTATCACCATGCCTGGCTTTGTCATTCATTTCATTTTTCATTCTCCTCTTCTTCTTCTTCTTCTCTGCGGTGCTGAGGATTGACCCCAGGGCCTCATGCATGCTAGGCAAGCTCTCTGCCACTGACCTCACTGACCTATAACCTTAACCCCTATTTTATTTCTTGATTACTGTGATGTCAAAAATGCTAGGTACGAGCTAGGCGCGGTGGCGCAGGCCTGTATCCCAGCACCTTGGGAGGCTGAGACAGGAGAATCACGAGTTCAAAGCCAGCCTCAGCAACGGCAAAGCACTAAGCAACTCAGTGAGACCCTGTCCCTAAATAAAACACAAAATAGGGCTGGGGATGTGGCTCAGTGGTCAAGTACCCCTGAGTTCAATCCCCAGTACCAAAAAAAAAAAAAAAAAAAAGCTAGGAACATCACAGTCTGCAAGGTATATCACCCTTTCTGCTGATGCTCTTGCCACTTCTTTCTGGGTTATTCGCTCCTAATTCACTATATTCCTGCCATTTCTTACACAAAGAAATGTAGCTACCTATTGAATAAAAGAAAGGCGTCTGTAAGTGTTTTAACTGGCCTCAATTTTGTTACAGGGAGTCAAGAGGAAGGGACTGTGCCTGCGTTGGATTAGAATCTTTAACAAGTATGTCCAGAAACCAGCACTAGAGAAGTTGAAGGGGAGAGAGACTTGGAATGAACAGGAGCAGGGGCCATAAAACCCTGTTGCCCTCTTCCTTTTGGAGATCTCCATCCTTTCGTCCAACTTAAACTCATTTTGTTAAGGGAGGTGGAAACTTCCTTATGATTCATTCACTTACCCAACTGCCCCTAGAGCCCTGGGGCGTGTCTTACTTTTTTCATCTTCTCGGCTCCTGGGGCATAGTGTTTGGCTAAGACTGTAGATTTTAGGTAAAAAAGTGTCAGCTGCAATTTCATGTGGCTCAAGTATCTGTTGTTGATCGTGGTAATTATGAAGCATCTCTTTCAATTCTTAGTTATTCAGGGGTATTCTTTCATAAGGGCTGCCAGGCCAGGCCACAGATTCTCAATGGGACAACCAGGTTTCAACAGTAGGCTTCAAGCCATACAGGTATATAGCGTATAATGCTCTAATGAAAATAAATTCATCAAGTAGTTGTAAATTTGTGCCCCATTACTAGACCACATAGCCTATAGATTTCTATGTATTTTCTCTCCTCCTGCTCTTTCTCCTCTTCTTTCTCTATATTGAATTCAGAGACACCCTACCACTGAGTTACATCCCCAGTTATTTTTAATTTCAATTTTTTATATTGAGACGACATCACACTAAGTTGCTGAGTCTAGCCTCAAAGTTGTGATCCTCTTGCCTCAGCCTCCATAACTGCTGGGATTACAGGCCTGCACCACCACTCATGGCCTTTTATGCATTTTTCTTAAATAAATTGTCTATTTTTTTGTGATTTATGTAATTCGTTATGTTGCATTCTGTGTTTTGTATTAAAAAGCATTAATGCAGAAACAAAGCATTAATGTGCTAGATAGAAACATTAAATAGAAATATAGCCAGGCACGGTGGTGCACGACTGTAATCCCAGCACTCTGGGAATTGCGAGTTCAAAGCCAGCCTCAGCAACGGCAAAGTGCTAAGCAACTCAGTGAGACCCTGTCTCCACATAAAACACAAAATAGGCTTGAGATGTGACTCAGTGGTCGAGTGCCCCTGAGTTCAATCCCCAGTACCAAAAAAAAAACCACACACACACACACACACACACACACACACACACACACACACATATATCCCAGTTCTAACTCTTTTGTCATTTCTTCAGTCCTTAATAGAGGAGTAGCCCCTTCCAAATCCAAGTGGTCTAGATCTCTACTTCTGAGAAGGTTCTGGGTTCACATTTTTTTTTCACTTATGTATGGTGCTTATGTATGTTTTTATACCTTTTAAATTCATTGTTCATTTAACAAATTTTACCTAAACACCACCCAACTGCTTGACTGTATTAACCTTAGGAAAGAATGAAAAAACAAAAGACTTCTAGGGGTTTTGGGGTGTACTTTAATGGTAAAGCATGTGCTTAGTATGCATGAAGCCCTGGGTTTTATCCCAAGCACTAGGAAAAAAAAAAAAGATTTCTTTCCATAATGTAATCACAATCTAGTGAAGTTGAAGGCAAATGCATAGAGTGGCACTAAATAATTTGGGGCAAATTTAACATTTTTGTGTTTTATACACTGGTAAGATAAAAAAAATTTCCTTAATACTCTTGTCAAATAGTTCAGACCATTAGTGTAGAAACTCAACATTCTGAAACTTTCTGGTCAAAACAGCCTGTGTAGTGCTTTTTTTTTTGTACTAGGGATTGAACCTAGGGGTGCTTAACCACTAAGCTACATCCCCAGCCCATTTGGTATTTTATTTAGAAACAGGATCTCACTGAGTTGCTTAGTGCCTCACTTTTGCTGAGGCTGGTTTTGAACCCGCAATCCTCCTGCCTCAGCCTCCCGAGCTGCTGGGATGAGTACCACTGGGCCCAGCTCAGCCTGTGTATCTTAATGAAGGTAAAACTCAAAAAGGATAAATAGAAGCCGGGCACAGTGGCGCAAGCCTGTAATCCCAGCACTTAGGGAGGCTGAGACAGGAGGATCGCAAGTTCAAAGCCAGCCTCAGCAATGGCGAGGCGCTAAGCAACTCAGTGAGACCCTGTCTCTACATAAAACACAAAATAGGGCTGGGGATGTGGCTCAGTGGTCGAGTGCCCCTGAGTTCAATCTCCAGTACCAAAAAAAAAAAGGATAAATAGACTTAGGCATGGATAGCTCAGTGGCAGAGCCCTTACCTCACATGCATGGCCCTGGGTTTGATCCTCAGCACCACTAAATAAATAAACAAAAGTAATAATTTAACTCAAATGAAATCATGTTCTGGTTTATCTAATGAATCAAGAGAAAAAAGATTAGCTCACATTATGCTTAAAATGTATATTTAAAATTATAGGGGCTGGGGTTATGGCGCAGTGGTAGCGTGCTCGCCTAGCATGCGTGAGGCACTGGGTTCGATCCTCAGCACCACATAAAAATAAAATAAAGATATTCTGTCCACCTACAACTAAATAAATAAATAAATATTTAAAAAAAAATAAAAATAAAATTATAATTAAATTTTATAATTAAATTTTAAATAATTTAAAATTATATTTCTTTTTTGTACTGAGGATTGAACCTAGGGGTGCTTAATCACTGAGCTGCATCCCCAGCACTTTTTATTTTTAATTTTAAGACAGGGTGTTGCTAAGTGGCTGAGGCTGGTTTTGAACTTGCAGTCCTACTGCCTTGTACTCCCGAGTCACTTGGATTACCGGTGTGCACCACTGCATCCACCTAAAATATATTTTGAAAGGTATAAATTATTTTAATCAAGTATCGTGATTTGGTTAGTCACTAAAACAGTTCTTTAAAATGTGCAGTTTTAGTCTTTTTTGTTTCTTTGTTTTTGTTTTTCTGTCTCTTTTTTGTTTGTTTTGTTCCTGGGAATCAAACCTGGGGCCTCACATGTGCTAAACAGAGCTTTATCTCTGAACTACCTTCTTCCAGCCCTGTCTTTTTTTTTTTTTTTAGTACTGGGGATTGAACTCAGGGGCACTCGACCACTGAGCTACATCCCCAGCCCTATTTTGTGTTTTATATAGAGACAGGGTCTCACTGAGTTGCTTAGCGCCTCGCCGTTGCTGAGGCTGCCTTTGAACTCGCGATTCTCCTGTCTCAGCCTCCTTAAGTGCTAGGATTACAGGCTTGAGCCACCACGCTCGGTTTCTTTCTTTCTTTTTTTTTTTTTAAAACAAGCGGTGAATTAAAAAAAATTTTTTTCAGAGTAATTATAAGTAATTATAGTGATTACTTTTGTTTATGATTATTACATAAATGAGAATGACTATGATGTATGCTGAGAGATTATAAATGCTGAAAAACACTAAATGCATTAAATAATCAAAATTTTGGTATCTGAACCTGTTCACTGACTGATAAGCCAATATTTTCTAACTCTTTAAATATATTCAAAACATTATGTAGGTAGCTTGTTGTTCAGGACATGTTTAGTTAGAAAATACTATAATTTTTTCCTTTGCTTATAATTATAAAATATAGAAAGTTGGTTATTTTTATGGTAATAAAATGCAGAATTTTGGTTGTGTTTATGATTATATAGTTTTGTAAAATTTGTTTACAATCATAAAATACAGAAGGTTGGTTGCGTTTATAGTTACAAATGTAGAATATTGGTTATGTTCATAGTTACAAAATGTAGAAGGTTGTGTTGTTGACTTATCATCACTGGAAATGGTCTACTTTAAAATAATACTCTATGTTGCTAAAAAAACTCTTCTGGGCAAAACTCTTCTGGTTTTGGGTTCAGTGTCCATAATCCAATTTGATAGCCATGAACTACTTATTTTCACACGTTCCCAGCTTCCCTACCTCACTGGAAAGATGTAGTGGTCCCTGGAAGGGTCCTGGCTTTCCCAGTATGAGTCATGGACCCACCTCTGCAGCCATCACTGGTGCCACATGGGGAGGTTCATCTGAAGGCAGTTTACAGGGGCGTGGGTTCTATGATTGTATTCACACCAGGACTAAACAAAATGGCAAATGGGTGGTTCTCAAAGGAAGGCATATGAGGTGCATAAATCATATCTATCCACCAAAGTTTCCTTTCAAGGTGATTGTCATCCACAAACAGCCCTGTGGGAGTTAAAACTGGATTGGCTTCACTTGGAAAATGACAACATTGGGCTAATCATTGTTTCCTAAAAATAAAGCTGTAGGCCGGGCGCAGTGGCACACTCCTGTAATCCCAGCCGCTCAGGAGACTGAGACAGGAGGATCGTGAGTTCAAAGCCAGCCTCAGTAAAAGTGAAGCACTAAGCAACTCAATGAGACCCTGTCTCTAAATAAAATACAAAATAGGGCTGAGGATGTGGCTCCGTGGTCGAGTGCCCCAAGTTTAATCCCTGGTGCCCCCAAATCAATCAATCAATCAATCAATCAATCAATCAATCAATCAATCAATCAAACTGTGCCATTATTGGTCAATCAATTTGTGCCATTATTGATCTCAGGGATTGTATTGAGGCTGAAGAGACTTCCTCCTTTTCCTCCTCCTTCTCATCTTTCTCCTTCTCAGGGAATTGAACCCAAGGGTGCTTTACCATTGACCCACACTCCAACTCCTTTAATTTTTTATTTTGAGACAGAGTCTCACTAAGTTTTCCAAAGCTCTCCTTTAACTCACCATCTTTCTGCCTCAGCTTCCCAAGGAGCTAGAGTTGAAGGTGTGTGCTACCGAAACTGGTTAAAGAGATTTTCTTTGGGAGTATAGTTTCATTTGGTAGGAAATTATATCCAACCTTATTATTTTTGCCAAAATTAGAATATCTGAAATATTTTTAACAGAAGAAAACCACAGCTAATGTTATATAATCCTTCATTATTTAATTCTCTAGGACTTACTTGGTAGATTGTGTTAGCTACTATAAAAAACACTAGCAGCTGGGCTTGGTGGCACACGCTGTAATCCCAGTACTTTGGGAGGCTGAGACAGGAGAATTGTAAGTTCAAAGCCAGCCTCAGCAATGGCAAGGTGCTAAACAACCCAGTGAGACCCTGTCTCTACAAAATAGGGCTGGGGATGTGGCTCAGTGGTCGAGTTCTCCTGAGTTCAATCCTTGGTACCAAAAAAAAAAAAGAAGGGCAAGACTGGAGGGAATCTAGTCAAGAAGCTAATGTAATCAACAGTCCGGTGGAAAGATAATGTGGAAAAAAAGAAAGATAATGAGGGATTGAACTTGATGAAGTCAAGGACTTATGTCTTATTCATCTTTGTATCTCCAGTGCCTGACACAATTCCTGGTAGAGGGAGTAGATCAAATAATATTTACTAGTTGAGCTAAATTTATTTTTTTACATTTCTAGATGATCTCATAAATACATGGACTGGGGATGTAGCTCAGTGATACAGTACTTGCCTAGTATGCATGAGGCCATGCGTTCAATCCCTAGCACTAAGGGAAAAAAGTCATAAATGCATCATACAAAATGTAGCAAGGGTTTAGTTATTTGGTGTCCCATAAAAGCTCATGTGTGAAGCAATACAAGGTTTAGAGGTAAAATGACTGGGTTATGAGAGCCTTAGTCTAAAGAGTGAATGAATCCCCTGATAGGGATTAACTAGGTGGTAACTGTAGGCAGGTAGGATGTAGCTGGAGGTGGTGGGTCCCTGGAGGCATGCCTTTGGGATGTATGTTCTGTCCTTGCTGAACAGAGCTCTCTCTGCATTTTTTTTTTTTTTGGTGGGGTTTTTTTGGTACTGGGGATTGAACTCAGGGTATTCCACCACTGAGCCACATCCCCAGCCTTATTTTTTTGTTTTATTTAGAAACAGGGTCTCAATGAGTTGCTTACTGCCACACCATTGCTGAGGCTGGCTTTGAACTCGCAATTCTCCTGTCTCAGCTTCCCAAAGTGCCGGGATTACAGGCATGTGCCACTGTGCCCGTCTTCATTTTTATTTGTTCTAACTAGTTATACACGACAACAGAATGCACATTGATTCATTGTACACAAATGGAGCACAACTTTTCACTTCTCTGGTTGTACATGATGTAGAGTCATATCATTTGTGCAATCATCCATGTACCTAGGATAATGATGTCCATCTCATTCCACTATCTTTCCTACCCATACCTCCCCCCCTTCTCTCCCCTCCCTACCCTTTGCCTAATTCAAAGTTCCTCCATTCACCCACCTCCCATTATGGATCAGCATCTGCTTATCAGAGAAAACATTCAGTCTTTGGCTTTTGGTGATTGGCTTATTTCACTTAGCATGATATTCTCCAACTCCATCCATTTACCTGCAAATACCATGATTTTATTCTCTTTTAATGCTGAGTAATATTCCATTGTGTATATATACCACAGTTTCTTTATCCATTCATCTGTTGAAGGGCATCTACATTGGTTCCATAGTTTGGCTATTTTGAATTGTGCTGCTACAAACATTGATGTGGCTGCATCGCTTTAGTATGCTGTTTTTAAGTCCTTTGGGTATAGACCAAGGAGTGGATAGCTGGGTCAAATGGTGTTTCCATTCCAAGTTTTCTAAGGAATCTCCATACTGCTTTCCAGATTGGCTGCACCAATTTGCAGTCCCATCAGCAATGTATTAGCGGGCCTTTCCCCCTACATCCTTGCCAACACTTATTGTTGCTTGTATTCTTGATAACTGCCATTCTGAAGGGCACGAGATGAAATCTTTTTTTTTTTTTGGTACCAGGGATTGAACTCAGGGGTACTCGACCACTGAGCCACATCCCCAGCCCTATTTTGTGTTTTATGTAGAGACAGGGTCTCACAGAGGAGTTGCTTAGCACCTTGCTGTTGCTGAGGCTGGCTTTGAACTCACAATTCTCCAGTCTCAGCCTCCCAAAGTGCTGGGATTACAGGCGTGCCCCACTGTGTCTGTAGTTTTGATTTGCATTTCTCTAATTACTAGAGATGTTGAAACTTTTTTAATATATTTGTTGATCAGTTGTATATCTTCTGAGACGTGTCTTTAGTTCCTTAGCCCATTTATTTATTGGTTTATTTGTTTTTGGTTATTTGTTTAAGTTTTTTGTGTTCTTTATATATTCTGGAGATTAGTGCTCTATCTGGTGTGTGTGGTAAAAATTTGCTCCCACTCTGTAGGCTATCTTTTCACCTCATTGATTGTATCTTTTGCTGAAAAGAAGCTTTTTAATTTGAATCCATTCTCTCTGCTTCTTGGTGGACAGGTTCTGAGCTGCTTCCCTCCACCACACTCTTCTGCCATGATGTTCTGCCTCACCTCAAGTCCCAAGAAATGGAGACAGCTGTCTATTGACTGAGACCTCTGAAACTGTGAGCCCACAAATAAACTTTTCCATCCCTAAAATTGTTCTTGTCAGGTCTTTTGATCACAGCAGTGAAAAAGCTGACTAAAACAAATATATATGGGGTAAATAAAATCAATGGGAAAATCTGCCTATTATTGTAATTCATCACACAAATACTTCTCACGTCTTGCTTTGTTTTTTTCCTGGACCACAGGGATATAAATAAGAATATAGATTTTAAAGAATTGTTTTAATCATTATTGCAATAAAAAGACAAACATTAAAACCAGACAGCCTATTAAACAAGTAATGCTCAGTGTAGGAAGTAAACAAATCTGCAGCTGTTGTTGGCTATGAAAGACTATCTACTTTTCTGGGTATGTGCTATGCATACAAGAAACACTTGTTGATTGATTTGTTGAAGTATGTTTTGAAACTCTCTGAAATTAGAATGTAATATAAAGTTAGAGTTTTCCATGAATGTATAACCAAAGTACAAGCTGTCAAAAAGGGAGAATCAAAAGAAAGCTACAGGATAAAATCAGGAAAAAAATAAAGAACTCTATGAGGCTTTATGGAAGATTAGATTAATTAACCACCATCATGCTAGTAATCTGATACCATTCAACCCCTGCACTGAAAATTCAAAGGGAACTTAATTTGTGCCCACATTTCTCCTGTTTTTTATGTTTGTTTCTGTGGTTCTGGGAATTGAACACAGGAGTGCCCTATACTGAGCTACATCCCTAGCCCCTTTTTATTTTTATACAGGGTCCTGCCAGATTGATAATGCTGTGCTCCAACTTGCAATCCTCTGCTTCAGCCTGCCAAATAACTGGGATTATAGGCTTGTGTCGTTGTCTCCCCTGTCTTCTGCTTTTTAATAGATATTCATAGTTTTCACATTTATCTTTTACATTATTCACTTTTGGCTTTTTTTTCCCTCCAGGGCCCTCTAAATTTGATATTTTGAGAAGAAGTCTGAAAATGGCATTGGCATATTAAGCAAAGTAAGAAGAGGAAATTCATATAACGTGTTGTGCCGGGTGCAGTGCACACGCCTGTAATCCCAGTGCTTCAGGAGGCTGAGGCAGGAGGATCTCCAGTTCAAAGTCAGCCTCAGCAACTTAGCAAGGCCCTGTCTCAAAATAAAATATGAAAAGGGCTGGGGATATCAATAAAGAAAGAAATTCACATAAGATGTTGCAAAGACATGTATGAAACCTCTTCATTTTGTTAAATAGGAATGGGATGGAGCAAGGACACTGTTCAATAGGGGATATTTTCTGAGAACATTAAAAAGTCTAGAATATATATACCCTAGAGAATCTATGTCTCCTGTAAATCTATGTCTCCTTCTAAAGCTTGTGGCTTTAGAATCTAAAATTACACCTCAACAGTGCCCATAAAAATCTTTTTTTTTTTTTTTTTTTAAATTTTTTTTAGTTGTTGATGAACACAATGTCTTTATTTTATTGCTTTGTATGTGGTGCCGAGGATCGAACCCAGGGCCTCACGCATGCGAGGCAAGCGCTCTACCGCTGAGCTACAATCCCAGCCCCCCCCCCTAAAAATCTTTCACAGAGGCGACTACTTAATGCTGATTAATTTCTTTGGAACTACAGTATCATAAACAAGAAAAAAAAATTTGGCATAACAATCTTTGGCAGACAAATCACTTGTGAAATTATTAAATAATAATCTCCCATTGTTAAAAAGTTGTAAAATGGCAAAAGTTGTAAAACAGCATTTGATTTAGCATCAAATCTTATGGCTGTTAAATCATTCCAAGCTTTGTAATCACTGACTTGGTTCCGAAGTACAAACTAGTTGCAGTTGCCAAAAGCAGCCAAGTTTGAAGACATTCAAATTTAATATTGACAGTCTTTCTCAATTAATAAAGGTTTATTATTTATTTTTAAAAAGTCTTTCCCAGACAGGTGTGGTGGTGCATGCCTGTAATCCCAGCACTTTGGGAGGCTGAGATGGGAGAATCACGAGTTCAAAGCCAGCCTCAGCAGTGGTGAGGCGCTGAGCAACTCAGTGAGACTCTGTCTCTAAATAATACACAAAATAGGGCTGGGGATGTGGCTCAGTGGTCAAGTGCCTCTGAGTTCAATCCCTGGCACCAAAAAAAAAAAAAAAAAAGTCTTTTCCAAAATATGTTCCATTGTTTCATGACTGTTAATATGTATTACTAAAAGAAAAAAAAATTTTTTTTTCTTCAAAGATATTTGTGCTCAAAGGCTTCAATATACTAAAATACAGAGGGCTAAGAGGGCTTCCAGAACTTACAGGATTATAGGACTTTTTCTCTGAAGAACATCTAATAGAATAAATAGAACAAGTATTAAGTAGAACTCAATTTGTGTTTCATATCACAAAAATTATATGGATTTTAAGTGTATTTTTTTTTTTTTGGTACCAGGAATTGAACCCAGGGACATTTAACCACTGAGCCCCGACCCCAGCCCCTTTTGTATTTTATTTAGAGACAGGGTCTCACTAAGTTGCTTAGTACCTCGCTGTTCCTGAGGCTGGCTTTGAACTCATGATCCTTAGCTTCTGAGCTTAGCTTCCTGAGCTGCTGGGATTACAGGCGTGCACCACTGCACCCAGCTCAAGTGTAAGTTTGAAACAGCTTATAGTGGACTTTTTTTTTTCTTCTTTTTTTGGTGCTGGTGATCAAACTGAGGGCTTTACTCATGTGTGCTCTGCAACTTCTATAACAGAGTTACCTCTTGCCCCGCCCTATAAAGTGGAGTTTTGTCCTCTTTCTTCTAATTCTCAGCTCTCATTTTGGGGTTCCCAAGGTTCTGGGGAAGCTGATTCCATCCCTGACTTCAAGGACGGATCATGTGGCCTAGACTAAGCCATTCAGTATGTTCCATCCCAATGGCCACAGTGATTGGTTTGGGTAGGCAGATCCAATCAAATTTTCTTCCTGGAAATGCTAGTAATGAAACTGGAATTTTGAGATGAAACTCTATTCCTTGCTTCTGCTGGAAGGTGAGACTAGAGTTTCTCTGCTTCTGCTGGAAGGTGGGGTCTGCAGAAGATTGCAGGGCTCTGCAGCCAAGAAGTGTTGTAGCTCTTAATGGTGGGCTGTGCCCTCCAGTGTTGCAGCAGACCCCAGCAGTTCACCATCAATTTCTTCTTTCTAGGTTCTTGTCTCATGAATTCCAAGAATTAAATCCACAGACCAAGATGAGTGAGTGTAATAGTAGGATTTACTGAAGAATAGAAACAGGAACAGAACTCTTGCGGTGCAAGAGGGGAACCAATAGCAGGTTTTCTCAATCAGAGTGCTAGTCTAGGGGTTTATATAGCATAGAGGCTACTACTGTTGGTCCAAACTTATGCTAATTAAGGTTTAGAAAAGTATTAATGCTGTTGGTCAACTCTTGAGTCCCAACTTCCATTCAGGTCTGCCCCACTTCCACTTTATTGCTATAGATCAGAAAGCAGGAGGTTGAGGTCATGGGATAATCTAGGCTTGCAGGTTCTGGGCTGCAGCACTGTGTGCAGTGGGCTTCTGTAGCAGGTATCTGCCTGGCCTCCAAAGGATGACAGGTCAGGGCACCTTGGCTTGCATCACCTGAGGACCACCACGTCTGCATGGTGGGCTCCATGTGGCCCCAGGCCATGCTTACTGCTGGCACTCCAACCATCCTGGGATGCCACTCCACTACTCTAACACTCTGTGGCTGCTTCTTGGCAGGGACCAGTAGACCAGCAGCGAGGCTTGGCAGCTGGGGAGTTGTATCAGTAGAACTGTGTTTCCTTCTTTCTGCTAGATGTGAGTGAAAAACAAGTCATCTGAGGAGCTTCAGACTACCATCTTGGAAATTCAAGGAGCCAGCTTTGTGAAGAAGTCAATAACACAGATAGCAGAATACAGAAACCGTGAGACACTGGGCCTCAGCATTCAACGTGGAGCTAGCCCTACCTCTGAATGTTTTATAAACAGCTCAGTAAATTCCTTTACTGTTAAACCAATTGAGTTTTTGTTTTTAATTATTTGTGACAAAATTCTTACTGATAGAGTTTGCTTGCCACAGTAAAACATGTGCTGTAAGGGGCTGCCATCTCCAATAAAATAAATATTGAATTAACCTTGAAAAGAAGATCTGATCCCCTCTTACCCTCAATCAAGTTTCACTTTCCTTTGAGATCTGGAATGACTTACTGTTGCTATAACCATGATGCTCTGGAAATGTGCCAATTCCATTTTTATGCTCTTACATAAGTGTAACTGAAACATCCTGCTTTGATTTTGTCAAATCAGGGTTTATAGAATCCATTAGCGACAGGCAAGAAGGTTCAAAGATAAGATAATCCTTGGCTTTCAAGAAGCTTATAGTCTAAGACAATTTCACCTCCAAGTAATTTTATTCAAACCTGTGGGAAATGTAGAAATAAGAAGCATTATAAACAAAGCAGTTTCATTTTTTTTAAGCCCAGATAATTTGTTCCCATTCTTCTTGACGTTTTGATATATTTCCACTCCAATTCCCAAGAGTTGGCATGAAGTAGCCTGCTCAGGTTCCTCAATTCCCAGCTGTTCCCTTTTGTTTCTGTGGAGGAAGTCACCTTCATTCAATACTCAGAGGTAGCTTCTAAGAAGTTTGTTTTTGTTTTTTTGAGTTAAAACTCACATAACATAAAATTATCCATTTTAAAGTGAACGATTGAGTGGTGTTTAGTACACTCACAATGTTATCGGTCACCACCCCTATCTAATTCCCAAACACTTTCATTATCCCCAAAGAAACCCCTGTACCCATTAAGCATTAAGTACCATTCCCCTTCCCCCACCCCTACTGCCCTCATCCTCAACCCTTGGCAACTGCCAATCTGCTTTCTCTCTCTATAGATTAACCTATTCTCAATATTTAACATTAATGAAATCACATAATATGTAGTCTTCTGCATATAACTTTTTTTCACTTAGCATAATGTCTTCAAAGTAGAACTATGTTGTAGCATATATTAGTGCATCATTACTTTTTATGTCTGGGTATAATTCCATTGTATGTATATGTATGTATCACTATGTCTCCATTCATTTGTCGATGGGCATTTAAGTTGTTTACACTTTTGGGTTATTGTGAATAGTGTTGATATGAACATGTGCATATAAGTATTTGATCATTTGTTTCATTTATTTTGGGCATATACCTAGATGTAGAATTACAAGTCTAAATACCTAGAAAGAGAATTACAAACTAATTCTATATTTAATTAAATTAATTAATTCCCTTTTTTTTTTGGTGTTAGAGATCAAACCCAAAGCTTCAGGCATGCTAGGCAAGTGCTCTCCCTCTTAGATACAACCCTAACTTTTTGAGGAAACCACCAAACTGTTCTCCGCAGTACCATTTTACATTCTTACCAGTAACATACTAGGGTCACAGTTTTTCCACATCCTAACCAACACTTATTTTTTTCATTTTTTTAAAATGATAGCAATCCTAGTGAGTGTGAAGTGGCTTTACATTGTAGTTTTTATTTGCATTTTCCTAATGAATAGTCATGTTGAGCATTTTTTCCTGAGCTCACTGGCTATATTTCTTTTTTTAAAAAAATGTTTATTTTTTAGTTGTAGGTGACAGAATATCTTTATTTTATTTTTATGTGGTGCTGAGGATCGAACCCAGTGCCTTATGCACGCTAGGCGAGCACGCTACCACTGCGCCATAACCCCAGCCCCTCACTGGCTATATTTCTTTGGAGAAATGTCTATCAAGTTCTTTGCTCATGTTTTAATTAAACTGCTATCTTTTTGTTGTTGAATTGTAAGTTATTTTTATGTTCTGCAGAGCAAACCCTTACTGGATATATGATTTGCAAATATTTTCTCCTGTAGGTTGCCTTTTCACTTTCTTGATAATGTCCTTCGGTTTGAATCTTCATTCAGCAAATTGATCTTAACTATTTGTCTTGGACCACCCCCTTTGTTTCAGCCCCCCCAATCCCTGTTCCCTGTCACATTCTCTCCCTTTTACTCTCCAAAAGGGGAAGAATGATCATCAATAGCAAATGGTAATTGCAGAAGCAATAGTAAGTGCCAGCTTCATTCTCAGATCAGAAGAGAGCACTTCACTGCCTGCTCATGATTTCCAGTGCTCTACACATTTGCAAAAAATTCTCTAGTAACAAACTATAGAAATGACCCTGAGAGCATAATCTTTTAGACTCCTTCTTTCCTCAGTAACTGACATCAGAAATCACCACACCATTCCTGGGAGAGCCACAGGATGTGTCTTCATTCCTGTAATATGAAGCAGATCATGTGGAAGGAGTATGTTTAATTTTATAAGAAACTGTTAAACTGTCTTCCAAAATAACTGTGCAGTTTTTTGTCCCCAGCAATGAATGAATGTTTCTGTTTCTCCACATCCTTGCCAGCCATTTGTTTTTGTCAGTATTTTGGATCTGCCCCTTCTAATGGATGTGTAGGAGTAACTCATTGTTGTGTTAATTTACTTGTTGCTAATGACAAAATGTTGGATATATTTTCACATGATTATCTGCCATCTGTATATCATCTTTGTTGATGCTTCTGTTTAGGCCTTTTGTTCATTTAAAATATTTATCTAAGCTGGGCATGGTGGCGCAAGCCTGTAATCCCAGCATTTAGGGAGGCTGAGACAGGAGACTCACGTGTTCAAAGCCAGCCTCAGCAACTGAGAGGCGCTAAGCAACTCAGTGAGACCCTGTCTCTACATAGAACACAAAATAGGGCTGGGGGTGTGGCTCAGTGGTCGAATGCCCTTGAGTTCAATCCCTGGTACCAAAAAAAAAAAAAAAAAAATTATCTGAGAGGCATTGTGGTGCATGCCTGTAATCCTAGCAACTCATGTAGCTGACACTGGAGGATTCCAAGTTTGAGGCCAGCCTCAGTAACTTAGGTCCTAGGCAACTTAGTGAGACTTTGTCTCAAAATAAAAACTAAAAAGGCCTGGGGATGTGGCTCACTGGTAAAGTGCCTCTGGGTTCAATCCCCATTACCAAAAAAGATTATTTTATTTATTGCCAATTTTAAAATCAGTTTGTGTTTTTATTGTTGAGGTTTAAGAGCTCTTTATATATTTTTGATAAGTCTTTTATCAGATATGTCTTTTACACTTACTCTTTCCCAGTCTGTGGTTTGACTTCTCATTCTTTTTATATTTTCTTTCAAAGAGCAAAAGGTTTTAATTTTTTTTTTTTTTGTACTGGGGATTGAACTCAGGGGCACTCAACCCCTGAGCCACATCCCCATCCTTATATCTATATATTTTCTTTATCCTTTCATCCATTGATGGACACCTATGCTGGTTCCACAGTTTGGCTATTGTGAATTGTGTTGCTGTAAACATGGGCATGGAGCATGGTGGCATATGCTTATAATGCATGTTGGGAGACTGAGGCAGAAGAATCTCAAGTTCCAAGCCAGCCGCAGCAACTTAGGCCTTAAGCAATTCAAAGAGAACCTGTCTGAAAACATAAAAAGGACTGGGGATGTGGCTCAGTGGTTAAGTGCCCCTGGGTTCAATCCCCAGTACCAAAAATTAAAAAAAAAAAAAAAAAAAAAAGCAAAACAAGCAAACAATAACACTAAAACATGAGTATGCATGTATCACTCTAGCATGATGACTTTAATTCTTTAGGATAAACACTGAAAAGTGGTATAGCTATGTCATATGGTGGTGCTGTGCCCAGTCTTTTGAGGAACTTCCATATTGATTTCCATAGGGGTTTTCCTAACATATAGTCCCACCAATGCTGTAAAAGTCCCCTCTTTATTTTTGTCATTGGTAGGTACTAGAATTTTACAAAATCAAGTGATCAGCAAATACTGAGTTACAGGCATGCATACTAGTCAGGAGAAACCATTATTTTACCTAAGTTTTGTATCTTCTTTCCTTTTCATGTCTCTTCTCCTTTCTACTTTGACTGCCCAAAATCCAAATGCAGACTAACTTCTTCATATAAATTATTTTCATAACTTTCCTTATCTTAGATGACATCTCCCATTTTTTTTTTTTGGTACCCAGGATCGAACTCAGGGGTACTCTGAGCCACATCCCCAGCCCTATTTTGTGTTTTATGTAGAGTCAGGGTCTCACTGAGTTTCTTAGCACCTTGCCTTTGCTGAGGCTGGCTTTGAACTTGCGATTCTCCTTTCTCAGCCTCCCTAAGTGCTGAGATTATAGGGGTGCGCCACCACACCTGGTTTCATCTTTAGTTCTTTTGTTCACACTCATCCACTTTCTGAACATATTGGTCTTTCTACCTTGGCTCAAATTATTATACCAACCTGGAACTCTCTAGCCTCCTTGCTAGCCATCCCATTTGTTAGGTCGGGCCAGGGTCCAATTAAAGGGACTGGTCAGGGCAGTTGCAGTCAGCAGCTGCGGAGCAGTGGCAAGCCAGATGCTGACAGTCACCAGTAGACACGCCTCCTGTCAATCAGCGGGTTTTCCTGACCTATCCAGGAAGGACTCTGGTCTTCTCTTCCTGCCCCCAAGCCCTCCCCTTCCTGACCAGGCTTTCTTGAAATTCTCTGTGCACGGAAGCTCCAGCGCCATTCTCCCAGACACGCTCTGATGGATGGGGGGGATTCAGCCTGAGAGCGCGTATTCCAATAAAGTCTTGTCGTCTAATCTTTACACCATTCTTATCTGTCTTTTAGAAACCATCTAGTTCTAATTCTATTTCCTTGAAGAGTCACTGATCATCCTAGGTCTCTATTATGAACTCATTTAACAAACATATAGAGAAGGCTCCTATCGTGTCTAAGTACTATTGGGAAAGGAAATACAATCAGGAAGATGATGTAGTCTTTTCCTTCAAGGGGATTATAGTTTCTAGAAGGAAGATCAACTAGCATATCACCCAGGAAAAATAAATGATATGATAAAGTATGTGTACAGTAAGAGCACACGGGTAGCTCCTGCTTGTTTTGGGTGTGGAAGTCAGAGGAAGTTTTCCCAAGTCCTGAAAACTCAGTAGAGAGGGGCAAAGAAGAGTCAAGGGCATTTTAATTTTATTTATTTATTTGGTACAGGAGATTGAACCCAGGGGTGCTTAACCACTAAGCCACATCCCCAGCCCTTTTTATTTTTTATTTTGAGACAGGATCTCACTAAATTGCTGAGAGCCTCACTAAGTTGCTGAGGCTGGCTTTGAACTTGTGATCCTCCTGCTTCAATCTCCTGTACCTCTCCAAAAAAAGAGAGAGAAAGAGAAACAGAGAGATCAGAGGATGGGAGGAGAATCTGAGGTATGCAGTTTCTTTAGCTCTATTCCTGCCAAGCTGAAGTTTTATCAGAGTTGAATTCTGTTCAGCTAAGATTTCTCATGCTGTTCGTGGTGAACAATCTTTTAAAATTTATCATCCCACTGCTGATCAGTACTTTTCAAATGACAATAAAAATGAATTACCAGGGAAGTGAAAACAAAGCAAAAGTTATACAAAATATCCCCAGGTTTTTTATTATTTGGTAACAAATGTAATGTGAGTCTGTCATATTGCTGTTGAAGTTTCCAAATGCTCACTCCCAGTTTCTGTACTTAACTCATCACAGAGAGCAACAGATCCTTTGTGGGATGCTGGCTCATTGCTTATGCTACATGTCAGTTGAGTTCTGTGACGTCTCCTTTACTGCTTCCTTTAGCCCTGCTGTGGTACTCTTAGGATTGTTCATCTATGGATACTTTAACCTTGACTCTGCTATCACGCTTATAAATATTCTTTAAACACTTTTTCTTTTTAACTTTATTGAGGTATAACTGACATACAATGAACTGCATACATATTTCAAATGTACACTTTGCTAAGTTTTGACAGTGTACACTGTAAAACCCTAACCACAATGAATATAATGAATGTATTCATTGCTTCACATATTTCATTAAACAATCTTTAAAAAAAATTTTTTGGGGGGAGTTGTGGATGTAGGTCAGTGATAAAGTGCTTGTCTAGCATTCATGATGCCTGGATTTGATATCTGCAACCGCCAAGGGAAGGGAGGAAGGGAAGGAAGAAGGAAGGTAGGTCCTTAAATTAAATACTTGGAATGTCTCACATTTTTCTTGCCATATCATATCTGAGGTCCAGGTCTCAAAAATTCAGTTTTTCTTTCTCTGTCTCTCTGTCTCTCTCTCTATCTTTATGTATCTTTTTGGTACTGGGGATTGAACCCAAGGGCACTTTATCACTAAGCTACATACCAGCCCTTTTCATTTTGAGACAGGGTCTTGCTAAGTTATTTAGTATCTTGCTAAGTTGCTGAGGCTGGCCTCAAACTTGTGATCTTCCAGCTTCAGTCTCTCGGGTTGCTGGGATCACACGCATGTGCCACCATGCCTGGCTAGCACTCTCTTTACACTATATTCTATAATTTTACAAACAGTCTTAGATAATCAGTCATCTTTCTGATGTTTGTCAAATAAGTTCTTAAATAAAAACAAGTCTTTAGATAACTCATTTAATGCCACAGGACCTTCAAATCTACCTAGTGTATTTACTCTTAAAAAAAAAGCGCTGAACCAGGTGTGGTGGTACATGCCTGTAATTCCAGCTACTAGGGGGGTTAAGCCAAGAGGATCACAAGTTCAAGGCCAACCTCCTCGATTTAGCAAGACCCTGTCGCAAACTAACAAAAAGGGCCAGGCATGGTGGTGCACATGTATGATCCCAGCAACATGGCAGGCTGAGGCAGGAGGATCTCAAGTTTGAGGCCAGCCTCAGCAACTTAGTGAGGCTGTATAAACAGTTTAGTCGACCCTGTCTCAAAAATAAAAAGATAGAAAGGGCTAGGAGTGTAGCTAAATGGTAAAGGCCCTCTCCCCCCATTAAATCTCTGGTACCAAAAAAATTAATTAATTTTTTAAAAAAGGGCTGAGCTGGGCATGGTGGCACATGCCTGTAACCCCAGCACTCTGGGAGTCTGAGATGGGAGAATCACAAGTTCAAAGCTAGCCTCAGCAATAGTGAGGCGCTAAGCAACTCAGCGAGACCCTGTCTCTAAATAATAGGGTTGGAGATGTGGCTCAGTGGTTGAGTACCCCTGAGTTCAATCCCTAGTACCAAAAATAAATAAATAAATAAATAGAAATAAAAAAAGGGCTGAGGATGCAGCTCAGTGGTAAAGTGCCCCGGGTTCAACCTTAGCACTATACACACACATACACATGTATACGTAGGTGCTTAATAGACATTAATGAGAAGGTTGAAGTCACTGATTCTCAAGAATATAGGAATAAAGTTAAGAGCAAATTTATATTAAGCTACAATTGCTAATAATTAAGATCTAAAAAGTTAAAGTTTCTTTTCTGTATACCTCTCAGAGCTTATCTTATACTCACTTGCATGTGAAACTCTAAGAGGTTTGCAGGGTTTCCCAAATGATTTTTTTTGGTACCCGGGGCACTCGACCACTGAGCCACATCCCCAGCCCTTTTTATATTTTATTTAGAGACAGGGTCTCACTGAGTTGCTTAGTGCCTCACTGTTGCTGAGGCTGGCTTTGAACTCACAATTCTCCTGTCTCAGCCTCCCAAAGTGCTAGGATTGCGGGTATGTGCCACTGCGCTCGGCTTTCAAATGATTTTTGATCACAGACTTTTTTTCCATGGGGCTTCTTTAGGGAACATACTTTGAGACATTGTAGATCTGCTGAATAGAGATCAATTACAAAAAAGGAAAAGGCCATATGTAAGGCTCAAGGTCTTTAGCGTGTAAACATGATACTCAAGGGTGAAACTGTATCACAGAGTTTTGGTTGTTTGCCCATCTTTAAAATAGTCAGGATTCTTGAGAGGTATCTTATGCCTTCACCAGGCTGGAAAAACAGTTGGAAAACAGCTGGGGTCATTAAATCTTTCAGAACCATTAGTACTAATCGGTATACTTATTTTGAGGCAGTTTTTGTATATCATAGGTTACAATCTATGTTTTTCAAATCTTTTCTTTCTTTCTTTTTTTTTTTTTTTGGTACCAGGGATTGAACTCAGGGGTACTCAACCACTGAGCCACATCCCCAGCCCTATTTTGTGTTTTATTTAGAGACAGCGTCTCACTGAGTAGTTTAGTGCCTCGCTGTTGCTGAGGCTGGCTTTGAACTTGAGATTCTCCTGTCTGAGCCTCCCAAATCTCCAGACTGCATACTGAAGAATGTTCTGGAAGATTCACAGCAAAGCCATGGCTTCAGGGACTTCTATTAATGAGTCCTGGAGAAAGGTAGCAGCTGTTACTCTGAGTGTGCTTCTAGAGAAAGGACGAGAAGCACTTTGTGTTCCTGAAGGTGGATGAATGTCTTGTATTTGGCAGTCTGCCAGATTCCCAAATCAGCTGTTCCTTTCCTAAAGAAAGAGGTACTTGTTCTCATAAGAGGTAGAAATGCTTGGCAGTTCACTTACACTGTCCTCCTGCTCTGTGTACTTGTGTGAATGCCAGTCATCTTGGAAGGGAGCTCATTTATTACCAAATAAATGCAACATTAAGTTGTTGTCAGCTGGTTGGATCTCTCTTCTCATCTTTTTCTTTTTGTCAAATTGCTTCTAATAAATATTCAGAGTTGCATAAATTACTTTTTCATATTAGTGACAATTTTTGTTTTTTCTGGAAGATCTCTTTTCACTGTAAGGTGGTAAAAATCTAAGAAGGAAGGACATAGTAGCTGGTAAAAATAGGCAGTAGCTGCTGCAAACTGGTTATAAAGCCCTGTTTCTGAGGGAGTCTATAATCTGATGAGCAAGACAGACAAAAATGAAAGAACATGAATAGTACAATTCAAGGATTTGTTATATAAAATACACAAATATACTATTCAATAATGGGATTCAAAAATAGGACAAAATGAATTAATTAATTTAATAACCATTTTTGAGAGTTTAGTATGTGTTAGGTACTGGGAAACTGGGGATGTATTGGTGAACTATCACTATATTGAAAGAAGTTCACAGGCTATAAAGGGGATACTGACCCAAGTCTGGGTAATTTATTTTATTTTTTTAGTACTAAGGATTGAACCCACAGCCACTTTACCAC
The DNA here is from genome assembly GCA_004024805.1 of Geosciurus inauris. NCBI lineage: Eukaryota > Metazoa > Chordata > Mammalia > Rodentia > Sciuridae > Geosciurus > Geosciurus inauris. Next base: position 27,757 of record PVHX01006279.1, read on the forward strand.
CAAGCTATATCCCCAGCCCTTTTTATTTTTAATTTTGAAACAAAGTCTTGCTAATTTGCTAAGATTGGTCTCAAACTTGTGATCTCCTACTTAAGCCTCTGGAGTAGTTGGGATTATAGGTGTGCACTGCTACATTCAGTTAAGACTGGGTAATATTTTTTTCTTTCTGTGGTACTGTGGATTGAACCCAGAGGCTCTTTACCATTGAGCTACAACCCCAACCACTTTTATTTTGAGATAGAATCTTGAATTTGTGATCCTCCTGCCTCAGTCTCCGGAGCAGCAGGATTATAGGTATGTGTCACTGTGCCTGGTGAGACTGGGTAACTTATAATGAACATAAGTTTATTGCCTCACAGTTTTGGAGGCTGGCAAGTCCAAGGTCAGAGTGCCAGCCGCCTGGCAAGACCCTTCCTGCATTATCACATGGCAGAAGGTGGAAGGGCAAAGAAGCAGAGGGGGATGGAACTTGCTACTTTATTTTTTTATTTTCTTTCAGTGCTGGGGTTCCAATTGCATGGTAAGCAAGTACTCTGCCACTGAGCCTCATCCCCAGTCCTAAACTTACTGTTTTATAATGGTATTACTCCCACCCATGAGGGAAGAGCCCTCACGGCTGTATTACCTTTTCCCAAAGACCTTATCTTCTAACATTGCCACAAAAGCAACCAAATTTCAGCATGAGTTTGGGAAGGGACCAACACTGAATCCACGGCAGTTGTCTTTTTGTCATTTAATGCACAAAAGCTTTTAGTGCTGATGAAGTCTGATTTATTTCCATTTTGTTGCTTATGTTTTTGGTTTCATATCCAAGAATAGACTCCATTTCCAAAACCCCAGTCATGAAGATATGCCCCCATGTTTTCCTCTCAGATTTGTATGGTTTTAGCTCCATGATATTTTTTGAGTTAATTTTTGTATGATACGAGGCCTAGTTTTTGCATGTGGATATCATGTTTTCATTCCTTTGTATGTGAATATGAAGTTATATCACTATTAGTTGAAAATGATTCTTTCCCCAGTGACTGATCTTGGCACTACTGTTGAAAATCATATCACCAAATGTGTAAAGGTTAATTTGTCAACTCTTAATTCTATCTCCTTGGTCTATATGGTAGTCTCTCTCTATTTATAGTTTTGCTTTTCATTGTTTCAATTTCCCATAGTTAACTGTGGGCCAGAATATTAAGTGAAAAACTCTAGAAACAATGAATAACTTTTAAATTGTATGTCATTCCAAGTAGTATGATGAAATCTTGTGCCATCACATTCCATCTTGCCTGGGACATAAATCATTCTTTTTCCCAACATACCTATTCTGTTTATGCTACCTGCCCATTAGTCACTTGATAGCCAGGTTGGCCATCAGATTGACTCTCACTGTACCACTGCGCTTATGTTCAAATAACACTTACTTAATAATGGTCCCAAAGGTAAAGAGTAGTAATGCTTACAATTTGCATAGGCCAAAAAGAGGTCATCAGTTTCTTCCTTTGCTGGGCATGGTGGTGCATGCCTGTAATTCCAGTGGCTTGGGAGGCTGAGGCAGGAGGATCACAAGTTCAGAGCTAGCCTCAGCAAAAGTTAGGTGCTAAGCAACTCAGTGAGACCCAGTCTCTAAATAAAATACAAAATAGGGCTGAGGATGTGGCTCAGTGATCGAGTACCCCTAAATTCAATCCCTGGTACCCTAAATAAATAAATAAATAAATAGTTTCATTTAAGGAAAAAGATGAATATTCTTGACTTAATTAGGAAAGAAAAAAATTGCTAAGGTCTGTGGTAAGAATCTCCAATCTGTGCAAATGTGAAGATTTTGCTGTCATACTCTCATACTCCAAAAGTTTTAGTGTATGATAAGAGCTTAAATTGAAAAGGCCTTAAATTTGTATAGGTATGTGTGGGAAAATATAGTATATTTAGTACATACCTGATAGATAAGGGTAACTACTATATGTCTACCTTTATGTCATTATCACAGATTTCTTTCTTTTCTTTCTTTTTTTTTTTGTGCTGGGGATTAAACCCAGGGCTGCTTTGCCACTAAACAGCACCCACAGTGCTTTTCATTTTTTATTTTAAAATAGGATCTTGCTAAATTGCTGAGGCTGGACTCAAATTTTTAATTCTGCCCCAATCTCCCGAGTAACTAGGATTACAGATGTGCTCTACCACACTCTTTTTATCACACAGTTTTGATTATTGTAGCTTTGGAGTTAAGCTTTGAAATCAGGAATTGTGAGTTTTCCAAATTTGTCTTGTTTTATTTTTTTTCTTTTCTTTTTTGGTACTGGAGATTGAACTCAGGGGCACTGGACCACTGAGCCACATCCCCAGCCCTATTTTGTGTTTTGTGTAGAGACAGGGTCTCACTGAGTTGCTTAGTGCCTTGCTGTTACTGAGGCTGGCTTTGAATCGCCATCCTCCTGTCTCAGCCTCCCTAAGTACTGGGATTACAGACTTGTGCCACCACACTCGGCTCAAATTTGTTTTCAAGATTGTTTTAGCTATTTGGAGCCTCTTGAAATTCTATATGAATTTGATGATCAGTGTTTTCATCTCTGCAGAAAAAAATGCAATCAAAATTTTTATGAGAATTGCAATGAATCTGTAAATAACTTTGGGTGGTATTGCCATCTTAATGATATTATGCATTCCAATCTATGAAAGTGTAATATATTTTTATTTATTATAATCTTTATTTTCTTAAGCAATATTTTGTAGTTTCCAGTGTATAAGTCTTTACTTCCTTGGCTAATTTTTCCCCTTAGATAGTGTATTCCTTCGGACGTTATTGAACTTTATGTAGGCTTTTGAAAGCCACACTGAGGGGGTCATATTCAGGGTACAGAACGCCATGTAAGCAAGGGCATGGAAATGTTAAATACCTCTGTATTAAAGGATTCAGTCTAGCTGGGAATGGTTGAATCACTCAGGTAATATGGTAAGGATAAGGGGAAAGAGTGAGCCAAATTTAACTTGAGGCCTTATGTACTATGAGAAGTGATGAATAAGGAATTCTGGACTCTCCCAAAAGTTTAGCTATTATCACCATATCCTGAATGTGATAGCTAGTGTATTAGTCAGCTTTTCATCACTCTGACAAAATACCTGAGAAAAACAACTTGAAGGAGGAAAGACTTATTTTGGCTCACAGTTTCATACTTTTCATTCTTTGGTTGGCTAGCTTCATTGCTATGGGCCTATGGTGAGGCAGAGCATCAAGGCAGAGAGGATGCGATAGAGCAGAGCTGCTCACATCATGGTGGGTGACCGTGAAGGTGGAGAGAGAGAGAGAAAGACAGGGAGGGAGGGAGAGAGAATATCTGTGTGTGTCCAGGGACAAGATATAGACCCAAAGTTGGTTCCACCTCCTACAATTTCTGTCACCTCCCAATAGAACATTGAACAATGAATTCATCAGTGGATTAATCCATTGATGAGATTTGAGCCCTCATGGTCCAATCATTTCCTCAAAGCTTCTCCTTTGAGTATCGATGCACTGAGGATCAAGTCTTCAACACCTAAGCCTTTGAGAGACATTCTAGATCCAAACTGTAACAGTAAGCTTTCACCCCTATCATTGAACATGAATGGTCTACATGATCCAATTCAGTGTACCAATCGTCAGAATGGAAATATATTTTAGTATGGAAAATTAGAGGGTAAAAGAAATGTTTCTGGATGAGAAAGTATTTTGTCTAGTAAAGTAATGTTCTTGTGTTAAAGTCCAAGATGAAAGAGGACAAAATTAAGGATGTAAAGAAGTTGTGAATGTTTAAGTATGTTTCTGAAGGTTTGTGGAAGGTAAATCTCAAAAAGTTTGTGTTTGTGATTTAATTGGCTATAATTAGCACAGTTAAAGTTACTTGAACTTCAATGTGCTGATATGAAGTAGTCTGAAACATTGATTTGCTCTCATCTATTAAGATAATTTTCTTGTATTTATTAGGTTTTCTTACTTGGGGAAACTAAGTCTAAAAGGAATTAAGGTTTGTACCTGTTTTAAAATCATAAGTAATTATTTTGTAACTGGTGAAACCAACAACTGTTACTTAGTTTATAACAATATAGTTGACACCCTAAATATATGTGCCTAGGTATGTATATGCATCTGAGAACTCTCTCTAAGCCTTGTGTAAGTGTTATATAAAAATTTATACAATGGAAGTTTATGTACGCTTATGGGCAAGATAGTAAGTGTTCTCTTTTATACATTATATCTGATATAGAAGGGCCACACTGTCATTTGAAGATCTGTCTTATATCTGTTTGCTTTGACTAAGTCAATTTCTGATCATTAACACTGTTTCCTAAATGTATAAGAGATTTAAGGCTATCCTTTGATTTTTTGTTAACCCATTCAGACCTGTGATTATTGCTACTGTATACTCTGGATTCTAAATTGTACTTTGAAAGTTAAACTTAGTTAAATGTAAAGCTTTGAAGAGCACTTTGCAGAGTCGGTGTTCTCTAAAATAAAATTAGGTATAGCAAAAGTCTTGTGTTTGTATGGAAATAACAAATTTGGTTGGTATTTATTCATGTATTTGATGTTTTATAGCTGGATAAAGTAACCTGTTGTCAATAAGTTATATATACAATTTTGTGTTACTCTTCACATTGGAATTGGAATTTAAATGCATTTTTGGAAGGTATTAAGAAGAGCCTGATCTATTTAAAGGTGACATTGTAAAACATGGAAGCTGCCTGCCACTTTTTCCACAAAAAGAAAACTAAAAGCTCTCTTAGCCTTTCTTTGATTCATTTCAGATGTAATGTTGTATTGTGTTATTTGTGAAGAGCCCCATCTTACCTGAGATAAGGCTCTGCCTCCCACCTTACCCCATGTTAGAATGGCTCCAAAATAGTCTAGACTCCAGCTCATTGTTGTAAAGATTACTGTGATTTCTAACAGGGAATATAATATATAACTAAGTAAATGTTCAAGATTATAAAAGTAATTTTTCTTGGTTCATAGCTATTACACAAACTGAATATGTTTTTTCTTTGTTAATTTTATTTTGTATTTTCCTTGTGAACTTTGTACATGTTGCCTGGTAGTGTTTTGCAGAGGTACTGCTTCTAAAAAAACAAAAAACAAAACAACAACAACAACAAAAAAACAATCCAGGTTAATTTGAGATAATAAGCCATCACCTACGAGTCAGATAGTATATAATGCCAACTTCTTGCACTAATACTAACCCCAATTAAATGAAAAGGGTATCTGTAAAGTTATAGATATTGAAGTTAGAACCTGTTACTCCCTCTTTAAGACTGGTGAAACTGGCTTGCTGGGTGTTTAAAATAAAAAACTTGGAGACCAAAGTTAAGGGAGTAAAAGGGCCAAGGAAAAAGCAGCCAACATTTTGGCCCTTACCCTCTAAAGTCAGCCAGGATGCAGAGAACAATGAGACCCCTCTCTGGGCCCTGCAACTTTGGTGAATCACCCCATCTGCTGATCGGGGAGATTGAGAAGACCTCTAAAGAACAGGAAGCCAATCAGTGCACATTCCGCAAAGAGGAGGGTCACTGGAGACAGAAATATCCCTGGATGCTTTTAAGAGAAGCCACATGTGGTCAGCCAGAACTGGACCCATCCTGACAAGTGGCACCACTGGTAGAGGAAAACTAAAGGAGCCAGGAGGCTTTGCACATGTCCCCAAGAGTGATCGCTGAGTAATCTCAGCTGACTCTTAAGAGTACATAGGAACAAGGTCAGTTTTGACCAATGTGGTCTTAAACACCTGGCAGGAAATATAGCCTAAAAGCACAGCCCACATGGACATTTAAAAGGAAAAATACTGGTTTTTTAAAATGTAACTTAATATGTACACTTGTGTTAGCCCTACCAAAGGAGGTAAAGCTGGAGGCTATAAAGGAAGGGTTCTTGTGTGAGAGTGCCTAACAATAATTGATTGCAAGAGTTGCAAATTTGTCCTGAGTTAATTTGAATCTGATTTCTTAAACCTACAAATCTTCCTAACCTCCTACATTGATGAACCTGATCTGTATTTTAGTGATAAAATTATGAGTTACAGTCCTCATGGTTTTCAGAGACTGGCTGAAATACGAATTGTTTTTGTGCTAATTGTTTACAAAAAAAGTAATGCTTTGCTGTCTTTATTGTCTTAGTATGATCCCTGCCCTAGGTATGCCTTGTCCAGTCACCTGCCATCTGCCACTGTGGACCTCTGGCCTGCTCTGATGCTGAATGTCCTTAACCGTGCATGCCCCAGCGGACAGAGAACAAAGACTTTGGGTTACTTCCCCCAACTTCACCCGCTTTCAGCAGGAAGTAGCTTGGAGATGTCATTGCCCACTTTCCATAAAAATGGAAGTTAGAAATAGTGGGGAAATGTAATACTTTCACTTGATGCTTTGACTATATCCCTTGAGGCTTTGAAACTTACATGTTTTTTTCTTTCCCCCAACCTTCTTTTTCCTTTCTCCTCCCTATCCTTCTCCTTCCTGATTTTCTCCTTTTTGATCTCTCCTCCTAATCTCCTTTTCTCTGAATCACCTCTTCAAAACTCCCCTGTTCCTGCTGATGGGCAGAAGCACAGCCTTTGGAACAGGAGTCCCCTGTGTTTCTCCCTTGCTAGCAAAGCAATGAACTTTTTCCTTTTATAAAAAAAAAATAGATTGTCAAAATATTCGAAGCCCTGTTGTTCTTGTTCATTACAAATCCCTCCAGCTCATCACTAAATTGTAGTTTTAGTTATCATTCCAATGTACTTTATAATTTTGTAATATATATGCTCCCCCCCAAATTTATATTATTTTGCGTTTTTTGAACTGTGTAAGTGCTATTTTACACTACACTATTTCTCAATATGTAGTGGGGCTCAAACCCAGAGTCTCACATACGCTACACAAGCACTTCTACCACTGAACCACATCCTCTGGCTTTTTTTTTTTTTTTTTTTTAATATTTTTTTAGTTGTAGATGGACGCAATATCTTTATTTTTATTTATTTATTTGTATGTGGTGCTGAGGATCGAACCCAGTGACTCACGCATGTAAGGCAAGCGCTCAACCACTGAGCCACAGCCACAGCCCCCTCCTCTGGCTTTTAGACTATCCACATTAGAATATCCAGACTTGTTCATTCTTTACACCCACTATGGACTATTATATAAATACACTCCTGTGTACTTATTTCTTGTGTAGTGGCAGTTAGGTTTTCAGCTCTTGTGCAAGTATAAAATGTGTATGAACATTTTCATATTTGTAGGCATTTTTTTGGGGACGTGTGCTAGATTTTCCCAGAAAGAAGGGTAGGAATATGTTATTTTACTTGCTATTTCCTAACTCTACCAGGGGCTTGTGACAATTTAGATGAACAAACCAGCTGTGTGCAGTTCCAGTTGCTCCAACGCTCTTCAGTACATGACAGTCTTTTCACTGACTTCCTTTTTTTTTTTAATTTTTTTTTTTTTTAGTTGTAGATGGACACACAATATCTTTATTTTTATGTGGTGCTGAGGATCGAACCCAGTGCTTCACGCATGCGAGGCAAGCGCTCTACCACTGAGCTACAATCCCAGCCCCTTCACTGACTTCCTTTTTATATTATTCATGACGTTTTCACTTACACAATTCTTTGAATTTTATTTCAATGAATCCTCACAATCACCCTATGGGTTAGGTTTTCTTCTTCACATTTTACAGATAAAACAAAAGAGTCTCCGTTTTCTGAAACACTTCCTTTTCTTCTTTTAAAAAAAATGTTTTACTTTGCAACTCCGCTCACTGCATCTCCAGAGTTTGAAAGATTGCTTTTGTAACCGTATACGAGGCCAGTCCTCCAGAGCTGGTAATGTTCCTTCCAGCAGCCTTTCAGAGCCTTCCCCACCCCACCGCTCCCTCCCCGAGGTCGTCGTGGCTCCGTAGCGCCACTGAACCACACGGTTTGGACCACTGGGTACGCCGTAGTCCCCTCCTCCTTCTCCCCGCTTCTTCCCCCCGGGCGTTCAGAGGGCGCCCTTCGCCGCGCTGGAGAAGGCGGGGTCGACCACTTCAGGCAGCAAGGCGCGTTGGGATAGGCCCAGTCTCGAAGCGCTGGGGCTCTGATCACAGGAAGTGCTTCCTTTTCTCCCTCTCCTGAGCAGCTGTCTCCGAGGTTGGAGCGCTGCCCCGGAAGTCCTCCCCCCGTCCTCCGCCCGCGGCAAACATGGCGGTGGACTCGGCGATGGAGCTGCTATTTTTAGATACTTTTAAACATCCAAGCGCTGAGGTAAGGCTTGGCGACTTGATTCTGATTCTACTCCTCGACTTGAGGACTTTCATGAAAAAATCATTAGCGTCCTGCATTTTTCCTCCCACTGATTGACGCTTTAATTCCTCACGCACACACACCCCATCCCCCAGCTTGGGTGTGAGCTCTGCGTCTGAGGGAGGGGGTGACAGACCCTTCATTTCCTTGCTTTAACTTGCATCCCCCTCCCGGGCGTCTTGCTCGAATTGGTTGTTTTACTGGCATTACTTTTTAATGTTACTATTTTTTTTCTGTCAACTTTCGGCTTTGAGAAGGGTCGAGGTTCTCAGTTTTACCTGGGTGCAGGAGGTGTCTTGGGCAGCTGGTCCTTGACAGTAGTGCAGAAGTCTGAGCAGCTCCCTCTGGCTTCATGGTTCCGAGTTAATGTTTCTAAATTCCTTCTGTTAGGTTCTTCTTCTAATGGAAGTTATGTCGCTCAGTTGTGACACACTTTCGGCTCAGGATTGTAGTATTCCTCAGTTTGTCATGAAACTTTTAATAGTTTGAAAAAGATTTCACACATTAGGACATGAGATGCGTACAACTTATTTGCGTGGAGAATATTAAAAGTAGGAAGAGTTGAGAGAATCGCAGTCAAAATTGTTTTCAGAAAGCAAATGTATTGTCATTTTGTGGGGCGAGGGCACAGCGTTGTGTAGCAATCTTTCTGTGCCAAATTACTTACGGGCTCTTGAACGTGTGATATACTTGAATATAGCTAGTTAACTGAAAGCTGGTCAAAAGTGAACTTTAACGAAGTCCACAGAGAAATTGGCGAGTGTGTGTATGTGTGATCAAACCTCCCCTTCTGTCTTAATGTAAACTTAAATCATTTTAGAGAACTATTCTTTCTTCGAAGATTTTTTTCTTCTTCTTCTGGGAATTGAACCCGGGGCACTGTACCTTTGAGCTGCATCCCCAGCCCTTTTTATTTTGATACAGGGTGACACTAAGAATGACCTCAAACTTGTGATCCTACTGCCTCAGCCTCTCAAATAGTTGGAATTGCAGGCGTGACCCACCAAGCCCAGCTAGATTATTTCTTCTATTTTTATAAAGAGTATGTTCTTGTATCAAGCTCCATGAGGATAGTCTCTTATTCTTTTTTTTTTAATTTTTTTTTTAGTCGTAGGTGGACGCAGTATCTTGATTTATTTATTCTTTTTTTTTTTTTTTTTTTTTTTTTTTTTTTTTTTTTTTTTTTTTTTTTTTTTTTTTTTTTTTTTTTTTTAGTTGTAGATGGACACAATGTCTTTATTTCATTGCTTTGTATGTGGTGCCGAGGATCGAACCCAGGGCCTCACGCATGCGAGGCAAGCGCTCTACCGCTGAGCTACAATCCCAGCCCCTTGATTTATTTATTCTTATGCGGTGCTGAGGATCAAACCCAGTGCCTCATGCCTGCCAGGCCAGTGCTCCACCACTGAGCCACAGCCCAGCCCCTAGAGTGTCTCTTATTCTTGGTTGTATTTCCAGTGCTACAACAGTGTCTAGGAAAATGTAGGTGCTCAAATAAATGTTTGAATGCCAAATGTTTAAAATAGTCTTTCTTTTATGAAATAGTGATGATATGGGAAGTGGTTTATTCTTTAATCTTTTATTTATTTGTTTTTTAAAACTATTTTCTTAGTTGTTGATGGACCTTATTTCTATTCATTTATTTATATGTGGTGCTGAGAATTGAACCCAGTGACTCAAACATGTGAGGCAAGCACTCTACCACTGAGCCACAAGCCCAGCTCATTTATCTTTTATTTTAATGAATGGTTTATAGGTCAGTAAAAGTCAAAGTTTGGGGCCTTTGAGTTAATATGTCTTACTGACAGTGAAATAATATTTGGCTTTACATTCCATGTGGGTCAGTTGGCATGGTTTGTTTAATGACTGCTATACTCCACCTGTTTAAGAAAACTAACAGTGGCAGCAGTAGTTGTAGCAGAACCTGTCATGTACAGAAGTAGAAAACAGGTAAATATTTGAAGAAAACATGTGATAAATTAGTCCTGTGCTATTCTAGTTCAGGAAAATTGGCATTCATTCATTCATCATTTATTTAATTTATCACTCCTTTCATTCTTAGACAAACATTGAAGTCCATGAGAAGACAGGACAGGTGGTAAATGCCATCTTCTGAGGATGATTGGGAAAGCTTTAGTAGAGGTTACATTTGAACCAAGTCTTGAAGGAGAAATAATTTTTTTTTGTACAGGGGGATTGAACCCAGAGGTGCTTTACCACTGGCCATATCACCAGCCTCTTTTTATTTTTTATTTTGAAACAGAGTCTTGCTAAGTTGCTTAGGGCCTTTTTGAGTTTCTGAGGCTAATCTTGAACTTGTGATCCTCCTGCCTTGGCCTCCTGAGTCACTGGGATTACAGGTGTGTGCCACCATGCCTGGTGAAGATAAGAAATTTTGAAATGTTTGTTCTCAAAAAATTTATAACTCACTTGGTTGTGGGGATGTGGAACTGTAGTCCCAGTTACTTGGGAGAGTGAGAGCCTGGGTAACATAGTGATATACCATATTTTAAAAAAGTTTATAACTGAACTGATTGTAGATTAGGTCCACAAAATTATCATTCAAGTTAGAATGTGACAAGTACATAAAGAGGCACAATGAGGATTCCTTGGCGTTTATCATGTTTTTTTAAAAAATGCTTATCATTATTGGACATATTAAAACCCCAATTGAGAGGCTGGGGTGGTAGCTCAGTGGTAGAGCACTTGCCTAGCATGTGTGAGGCACTGGGTTTGATCCTCAGTACCACATAAAAATAAATAAAAAATAAAGGTCCATTAACAAGTAAAAAATATTAAAAAAAAAAACAAAAAAACTCCCCCAATTGATATTTAACTTCCTTTGTGGATACAAAGGCTGCATGATTTCAGAAGAGAGATACTCTTCTTTTGAGAGTATGAAGAAAGACTTCATCAAGGCATTTATCACATGAATTTGGTCTTTGGTGGAAAGGGTATGTATCACAGCTATAGTTAGGAAAGGAGGGTATTTTACTGGAGTGGTCAGTCATTTGTTCAGGTATGCTAAAGGTAGCAGTGTGAAGCGGCACCTGAGGGGCAGTTTGAAGCCATATCATTGAGCTCCTTGAATGTTCAATGAAGGAGCATAGATCTTTTGTACAAGTGGAAATTTTTTTTTTTTTTTTTTTGGTACTGGAGAGTGAACTCAGGAGCACATCCCCAGCCCTATTTTGTGTTTTATATAGAGACAGGGTCTCACTTGCTTAGCGCCTCGCTGTTGCTGAGGCTGGCTTTGAACTTGCAATTCTCCTGTCTCAGTCTCTCTAAATGCTGGGATTACAGGCTTGCGCCACCGCACCCAGCTAAGTGGAAAGTTTTTGAGCAGGCAAATTATATGGTTAGTGAACTATATTAGGGAGATTAATTGATCAGTAATACCTAAAATTGCTCAGAGAAAACAGGTGTCAAAATCAGGAAGAAAAAGTAAGGCATAATGAAAAGTTGAATTAGGTGGGAATTAACACTTACTAACCTTTATTGAATACTTTTTTTCTCCCCCCAGTATTGGGTTTGAACCCAGGGGCACTTTACTAATTTTTTTTTTTTTGGTACAGAGATTGAACTCAGGGGTACTAGACCACTGAGCCACATCCCCAGCCCTATTTTGGGTTTTATTTAGAGACAGGGTCTCCTTGAGTTGCTTAGCACCTCGCCGTTGCTGAGGCTGGCTTTGAATTTGCGATTCTCCTGTCTCAGCCTCCCAAAGTGCTGGGATTACAGGTGTGTGCCATTGAGACTGGCTGGCACTTTACTATTGAGCTACATTCCTAACCCTTATTTTATTTTGAGACAGGGTCTTGGTAAGTTGCCCAGGTGTACCTGGAACTTGCTATCTTTCTATCTCAGCTTCCCAAGTAGCTAAGGTTGTAGGCATGTACCACTTTGCCTGGCTGGATAGTTTCTTTGTGTGAGACAGTATGTTGGTTATATATTAATTTTATGTTCTTTTATGTATACATGACAGTAGGATGTGTTTTGACATATTATACATATGGAATATTAACAGTCTAATTAGAATCCCATTCTTGCAGTTGAACATGATGTGGAGTTTCACTGGTTGTGTATTCATGAATGAACATAGGAAAGTTATGTCCAGTTCATTCTAGTGTCTTTCCTATTGTGTGTTGGTTATTTGAGTAAATTATCTCTGATTCTTTCATCCATTTCAAAAAGGTAGTTATCTTCATTAGATACAGAAGTGGAGTCTGAGAGGTTAGGTATTTTTCCTAAAGTGGCATAAATAGATTTAAGATGCACCAGCACATATTTTCCTGCCATGGTATACTCTGACCCGGTGGGACTAAATACGAATGAATATACAAGATACATTTTGTATATAAAATTGATAGGATGGAAATTGAATATATATAGTTAAAATGATAGAATTTTAGTTTTAGAGACTATGGAACTTGTGGGGCTGTTAGTGACAGAAGAGTCTGGAAATGAGTTTGATGAGAAAAAGATAACTTTAGCATTTTTTTTTTTTGTATTGTAGTGCTGTGGATCAAATGTAGGGCCTCATATGTGCTAGGCTAGTGCTGTACCATTGAGCTATGTATCCATCCCTGATAATTGTAGTTTTTTAATGTGTTTAGTACTAAACTATATTTGCCCAGTAGGAAGCTGGGAATCTGTTTAAGAATTATTTATGAAAAATACCTTTTTTTGGTACTGATGATTGAACCCAGGGGTGCATTACCACTGAGCTATATCCCAGCCCTTTTTTTATTTTTTTTTATTTTGAGACAGGGTTTCACGGAGTTGCTTAAGACCTCACTAAGTTGCCAAGGCTGGCCTGGAGCTTGCAATCCTGCTTCAGCCGCTTGAGTCTCTGGGATTACAGGCATGTGTGACTGTAGCTGGCTTCTGAAAAATACTTTTGAAGGTGAGGGTACAGCTCTAGGAGGGGCAATACAAGTAAAAATAAAACAAAAGCTATTGCCCTTGTTCTCAAAAGAATTTGTAATCCTTTGAGATTTGTAAATAATTTGTAAAATTTTAGTTTACCTTAAAGGGATATGAATTGTATTAAGTGGATTACAAATAATGTTTGTGGTTTGTATGATACTCTTATAAAAATGAAAAAAATAAATATTTTAGTAAATTTAAATTTCATTCTAGAAAAATTAGAAAATGCAGAAAAGCCTGTGCTTTCATAGTATCACCTTTCTTAGTGACAACTATCATTAAATCTCTTTGCTCACCTTGTATCTTTATTTATTTTGCAACAATCCCCTTTTCCTCACATGAAGAAGTGTTAAACTGTTTATAAGGCCAATTCTCCTGGTTTCAGAAGAGAGGCAGTTAAATTTATTAACAGACCTTGATTATGAGGAAATAATGTTCCAATAAGTGAATAAAACACTTAACATTGCAAATCAAGAATGCAAGGTAAAACTAAAATTAACATATTTGAAAAATTGTTTAAAGTCAGATTTAACTAAAATTAACTGGTAAACAAGTATATGAGTAGAGAGACACTATATTTTGATATTCCTGTTGATATAAGTGAATTAATTTTCTTTCTCCTCCAAACCTGTTATAATCAGTATTTACTTATAATTTTGTAGGTATAATTAATGATTTTCTTTATATTAATGTTTTCCAAATCTTCTAGTGAATATGATAATGCTTAAACATATGTACCCACTACCTACATTAATGTTCCAGTACTGTTTTGTGGTTTGTTTTCACCTAACAAATTGTTGTGCATCCTTATAAATTGAGAAATTCACATATATATCACTTAAAAAGCAAACTTTATTTTAAGACATTTTCTTTTTTTTGACTAGGTAATATATATATGAGGTACAAATTCAAAAGATACAAAAGGGTGTAGGGTAAAAAGTAAGTCTTTCTCTCAATTCCTGTCCCCTAGCCATCCTGTTTTCTTTCCCTTAGATATATAATATCATTTTAAATTGGCTGCATATTTATTTAAATGGTAATGCTATTATTTATATACTAAATTCCCATACATATAGGTTTCTGACTTTATAAACAATGTTGTGATATTCATGGGCCTGAATTATTTTATACATCTTTATTTCTTTAATATTGGTTTTTAGAGTGGAATTGTTGGGTTGAAATATAGTCTTGGGGAAAGTGGTCAGTGCCAGAAAGTTGTTTGTTTTAGTGGTCACTTTAGAGTTTATTCATGAAACCAATTTGTAAGTCATCTGCAGAAGTGATAACAGAGATGATGGGAACAGATAAGATAGCTAAGGGAGAGGGTAGAAAGAGAAAAGAAGGTAGTTCTAGAGATAGAATAAGAAGGAGTGGGAGACAGCTATGTTGTGACCTTTAACCACACAATATAACTCCTGTGGATAAATATGTTTCAGAGTCATGGAATCTTACCAGTCTATTTTGGGGTGGGAGTACTGGGGATTGAACTCAGGGGCACTCAGCAACTGAACCACATCCCCAGCCCTGTTTTGTATTTTATTTAGGACAAGTTCTCACTGAGTTGCTTAGCGCCTTGCCATCGTTGAGGCTGGCTTTGGACTTGCAATCCTCCTGCCTTAGCCTCTCAAGCTGCTGGGATTACAGGGGTGTGCCACCACGCTGGGCTTGACCAGTCTATTCTTCATATTCCTGTTACCTTACTGATAATAAACTTTCCATGATTTCTCATTGTCAACTTGCTTTTTTTAAAAAAACTCTTTGAGAACAATTCAATCACTTTTAAGCACCTATTAAAAGTTCTTCGTTCATTAAAAAATATGCCAGACATTGTGAATATACAGTTAACTGAGATTTGATTCTCATCTCCTTGCAAGATATATTTTAATGAGGAGGGTTAAAAGAGGCAAATACAACTCAGTTTGATAAGGGACTTTGGGTATATAAGGGAGAGATGCTTAACTAGGCTTGATCATCTTTCTCTTGAAAGCTGTAATCCCATCTGCTCCATAGGCTGACACAGGGGGATTACAAGTTTGAGGCCAGCCTCTGCAAGTTAGTAAGACCCTGTCTCAATAGAAAAAATAAGAAAGGGCTTAGGATGTAGCTTAGTGGTAGAGTACCCGTGGGTTCAGTCCTCAGTAAAGAAGAGAAAAGAACTCCAACTTCTGACATGTACAGGAGTTGGGGAAGAGGGCTATCAGAAGGTTCTAAACTGGGAGAACAGCATAAACGAGGGTATGAAGTTGAAAAAGAGCGTGGTATGTTAGGGATGTAAGTTTGGCGTGATTAAGAGGCCAATCTTATCTACAAGACTTAGGAATTTGGCTTGGCTATAGGAAGGAGCAGGGGAGTGATGGATTTATAGTCTAGGAAGACCCTGTTGCAGTAGGAGAATGGGTTGGAGGGGAGCAAGAAAAAAGCACAAAACCAGTTAGAATTGTTTTTGATATAATACCTATTAGTGCGGTATAGTCATAGAACTAAAAGAATGACAATAGGAATGAAGGGAAATATGGATATGAGAGCTATTTAGAATATAATCACTGGGAATTAGTATTTGAATGAATGGATGATATAGATAAGAATGAGAAACAAAAGATGATAATTTCTTGGGCATTGTGTGGATAATGGTGCCATCACTGATGTGGGAGAGTTAGGTTTTGGAATTGCTGCAGTTGTGATGCCTGAGGGACATTCTGGTGGAGATGCCTAGGTCCTACATGGGGATATGGATATGAAGTTGCCTTCTGGCTGTGGATGAATTATTTCTTCTTAATTCTGATGGTTGTGCTCAGCTACTCTGCCCTAAATTCCTCCCTCATTTTGCTCTCTAGGCATGGTGAGCTATGCTTGCAATTTCTTGAACCTTCCAAGTTCTTGTTTACATTGTTTTTGTGCATGCTTTCTCCTTTGGCCAAGAAAGCTCTCTTCCGTTGATTCTTGTTTTCCTGTACCTACTTTACTTAGGTATAGCTTCTTTGGGGATACCTTCCCTGACACATCTTTTCTTTCCCCCAAAACGGTTGCTCAAAATCTGAGCTAGGTAAGTACCCCTCTGAGTTTTCAAAGCATCTTGTCTGCACTATTTGTATCATGATGTTTTCTATATATATTATAGTAAGTTGTGGGTTCCTTAATGGCAGAGATATGTCTTGACTTTGTTCCCTTAGAATCCAGCATACCTTGGAACATAATAGACATTTAGTAAATGTTTAAAAATAAATATTGAATAAGAGTGATAGCAACTAATAAAGCAGCTCTTCTGTTTATAAACAAAATACATTCTGAAAGACTGTTTTTAAATCCTTAAATTAATTTTTTAGGGCCACAGTGATTATATCCTAACTATTGCTAATACCATTGATTAGCAGAAGGCAGGGTAGAGAGGAGGATAGAATTGATAAACTTTTGTTTAAAGCTTTCTTTATGCATATAAAAGCATACATAACTATGTGAGCCAAGGAACTTCTATATAGTACAATTTTTTAAGTAGAAGAGTTTGTTACCAGAGGGAAATATAGCATCAAAGTATGAGGTATAATGGTTATTTCTTTCATATAAATCTAATGTGGTATTTGTTGTCTATAGAAGGTATAATCATTGGGATACAAGTTCAGCTCTAACAAAAACAAGCATTGTAGTGGTTTTACATAAAATAGGATTTTCTCTTTCAGTAATCTAGTTGAAAATAACCTAGGGTCTATATAACGGTTCTACAGTGTTGGGGACCCAGCCTTTCTATCTGTATTGTTCCTCTGTTATCCTTACAACGTTGCCTGCATTGCCCACAGTAGCTCATCATAACATCTATATTCTAGAAAGGAAGCAGACCATTGAAAGAAAAAGTGGAAGATAGTTCCAAAAGTCTGAACCTTCTCTTTAAGGGCATGCAAAATTGCCTACATTGTTTCCATTTATATCAATGAATTTAATAATCACATATTCACATTTGCATCTTGGTAGTCTGAGAAATAGCCTTTGGTTAACTTGTGTCCAGCTAAAACTTCTCTAGAAGAAGAGGACAGTGGGTTTGGAGAATAATTAGTAGTCAGTCTCACTTTAGGTTCATCCCATTTATTTTATTCCAATGAGAGTTTAAAGTACATTTGAATAGTAAACATTTTCAGATTTTTATGCCTAGGTATTATAATCTCCAGGTTTAAAATGCAAAATTAGGAAGTCATCTGTTACATTGCTAGGGAAGACTAACTTGAACATGTTGTTCTTTTGGTCTGTTATGATAGGCAAGATATTATTTGCAGCTTGAAGACTTAGCCTTTCTAAGTGTAAATAATGTGAACCATTCTTCTCATGGTGAACTTTAACCACTAAGTAAAATGATGGTTGATTGAAACACTAGGAAAATGATGTAAAATATTCCAAAAACAATGTGAAAATTTTTTTTATTGACCACAAGAGCTGCATTTGTCTAATTCTCTGTCAAATGTAACATAGGGATAAGTATGTAATAAATATAATTTGTGCTATCCATTTGATTTTTTTTTTTTTTTTTTTTTTGCTGAGAGTTCCTCAGCTATTTAGTATCTAAATGGTTTCTCTGGTCCTTTGACATTATTTGGTATGTAAAGTTCAGAAAAGTAAGCTAATTAAGTACAGATCTGAATGTCTTATCTATAATTCAAAAATTCAGAAATTCAAAGTTGTAAGTGTTATTTTGCAAATAGTAAAACCTTGAAACTGTCCGGAATTCATTTGGCTATGCAATCTAATTTGAACCAATGTTATACTAGTTATAATCTTTATTTAGTATGAATGTTGATACATGTTGCTATAGAAATATTGATGATTTGATTATAAGATATTGATTGTCCCAGAAGCCACTGGAATTCTTAAGTAATATATAGTATTTGTATCATATTACTTTTCTAAAAATTCAAAAAGTCAGGATTTTGAAAGACAGCTGGCTCCAAAAGTTTCACTTAAGAGATTGTGAACTGGGCTGAAGTTGTGGCTCAGTGGCAGAGCGCTTGCCTCGCACGTGTGAGGCACTGGGTTCGATCCTCAGCACCACGTAAAAATAAGTAAACAAAATAAAGACACTGTGTCCATGTATAACTAAAAAAAAAAACATAAAAAAAAAGAGATTGTGAACTGTATTGACCTAAGCAAAATATCAGCAGGGAGGTAACGCACTACAGAGAATGTTATATTAATTGAGAGTTAACAGGTGCATTTTATAATCAGCCATCAAAAATGATTTATACAGCATTGTAAAATATTTAATGATATGGAGTTTAAGGTTATTTGTAATGTTTTGAATGAAAGAAATTAAAAGATGAGTATATTTTAAATTATTTTAAATTGGGAAGCATTGTTTTGCTTACAGTGTGTCTTTTCTTCCTCTCCTTTTTAAAAGCAAAGTTCTCATATAGATGTGGTTCGTTTTCCATGTGTGGTTTATATCAATGAAGTGCGAGTCATACCCCCAGGAGTGAGAGCCCATAGCAGTCTACCTGACAATAGAGCATATGGGTAAGTCACTCTCTTTGCAGAACTATTTTTTGATTAAAGATTGTCTTAGAAACTTATTCTTGTGGTATGGGTGTGTGTGTGTGTGTGTGGCTGGAGTGCTGAGAGATCAAATCCTGGGCCTCACCATGGGTGTGTGTGTGTGTGTGT
Organism: Geosciurus inauris; assembly: GCA_004024805.1. Taxonomy (NCBI): domain Eukaryota; kingdom Metazoa; phylum Chordata; class Mammalia; order Rodentia; family Sciuridae; genus Geosciurus; species Geosciurus inauris. The sequence continues at coordinate 46,608 of PVHX01006279.1, forward strand.
GGCTGGAGTGCTGAGAGATCAAATCCTGGGCCTCACCTTGTGCGTTTGGCTAGTGTTTTATCACTGAGCTACATCCCCAGCCCCTGAAACCTTTTTTTTTAATTTGTTCTTTTTAGTTTTACATGACAGTAGGTCTATTTTGACATATTTGTACAAATATGGAGTATATCTTTTTCTAATTAGGATCCCAGTCTTGTAGATGTACATGATATTGAGACTCACTGTGGTTGAAACTTATTCTTTTTTTTTTTTTTAATATTTTTTAGTTGTAGGTGGACACAATATCTTTATTGATTTATTTTTATGTGGTGCTGAGGATCGAACCCAGTGCCTCACGCATGTGAGGCAAGTGCTCTATCACTGAGCCACAATCCCAGCCCCGAAACTTATTCTTAAATGCAGAATTTTAAGGTACTATTTTGCAAGTAATAAAATTTGAAACTTTATGATCATTCTGCATTGTAATTAACTACTGAGTTTTCTATATAATGTCTATATCATCATAAGCTTGAAAAGAGGAATTATTTGACCTGAGTCGTAGGTAAGATTTTTTTATTCATCCTTTTTTAAAAAAAGTTGGTAGAAATGAGTTTACATTTTCCCAAATATTGTGGGTTGACATAATCAAGTAGATAAAGTGTTTTTAACTTGACTTAAAAAAATTTTTTTTAATAGTTGTAGATGGACAGAATGCCTTTATTTTTATTTTTTATTTTTTTGGTATCAGGGATTGAATTCAGGGGTGCTTGACCACTGAGCCAGCCCTATTTTGTGTTTTATGTAGAGACAGGGTCTCACTGAGTTGCTTAGCACCTCACCATTGCTGAGGCTGACTTTGAACTCATAATTCTCCTGTCTCAGCCTCTAAAAGTGCTGGGAATACAGGCGTGTACCACTGTGCCCAGCCACAGTTCATCCTTTTAATGACTGCTTTTAACGACTACATTCCACATGTTCTCTCGATTTTTTTTTTTTTTTTCTTGGTACTAGGGATTAAACCCAAGGATACTCTACCACTGAGCTACACTCCCAGTCCTTTTTGTTTTTTATTGATACAGGGTCTTGCTAGGTTTCCAAGGCTGGTCTACAACTTGTGATTTTCCTGCCACAGCCTCTGGAGTAGCTGGGATTGTAGGCCTGTGCCACCACAACCAGCTTCCATGTTTGATTCTGTAAATTGTTTTTCAGTGACCAAGACCTGAGCCTTTGGAAGCTCAAAAGCTTTTTCTTAAGACGTTGGAGGCCATGGTCTAGTATGAAGAGGAAGGATAGGAAAAAGACAGTAGAATTGCTGGGCCCATATGATTGAATTCAAGTAAAGTAAATGTGACTCTACTATATGCTTTTTTTTTTGTACGGGGGATTGAACTCAGGGGTACTTGACTACTGAGTCACATCCCCAGCCCTATTTTGTGTTTTATCTAGGGATAGGGTCTCACTGAGTTGCTTAGTGTCTTGCAGTTGCTGAGGCTGGCTTTGAACTCGCGATTCTCCTGTCTTAGCCTCCCAAAGTGCTGGGATTACAGGTGTGCTCCACTGCACCGGGCTTCTACTATATACTTTTTTGTATTTTTGTTTATTTCATATTATATGAGTACTTTTATAGTGTTAAGTATTATTTGGATATGTGATTTATAATAGCTGTATAGTCTGTAAGGAATACTATGCTGTAATTGATTTGATAGTCCTTATGTGGGACCATTAGATGATTTTTATTTTTTATTTTTTTTTTTAGTTGTAGATGGACATGATATCTTTATTTTATTTTTATTTTTATGTGGTGCTGAGGATCTAACCCAGTGCCTCACGCATGCGAGGCAGGCGCTCTACCACTGAGCCACAATCCCAGCACTATTTTTAGTTTTGAAGTTATAAGTAATAGCATATTTAACATGCATTTGAAAAAAGTCTTTATTTGATGTCAGTGTTTCCACAGAAATACTTTCTAGATAAAAGTATATCAAATAATAGGAATTTTTTTTCAGACTTCTGAATTTTATTGCCACATTGCTTTTCAGAATGATTGTACCTATTTGTACTTCTACCATAAGTTCATGAAAGAATCTGTTGTAGTACTTTTTTATGCAAATGAACAATAAAGCATGTGATGTTTAAAATCAAAATTTTAGTTGAGTCTAAGGAATTTCAGTCAAGGATGCTATTATATAGTATCTTTTACGTTAAGTGTAAGAAGATTTTAGTCTAATGCAAATTAAATAGGATTTAATCTTAACTCTAAAATCTACCAAAAAAAGAAAAAGGAAAGTAAAGAAAACTCAGAATAGGTAAATTGCTACTATACAGATTTTAATTCAGGCTTTATAATTCTTTTGCTGATCAGTGGGACACTAGATATCACAATAATTGTCTTTAAACACATTAAAGCTTGAAATATTTAAGGTTAACACCAAGTTGCAGGTGAAAGATGATTAAAATGATCTTGATTTTGATGATTAAATTTTATTTTTAGGGGCTGGGGTTGTGGCTCAGTGGTTGAACACTTGCCTCGCATGTGTGAGGTACTACGTTTGGCCCTCAGCACCACATAAAATAAAGATATTGTGTTCATCTACAACTGAAAAAAAATTTTATTTTAAAATATTAAAAATATTTTTTAATATTTATTTATTGGTATTGAACCCAGCAGCACTTTACCATTTAGCAACACCTCTAGCCCTTTTTATATTGAAACAGAGTCTTGCTAAGTTCCTGAGGCTAGCCTTGAATTTGTGGTCCTCTTGCCTCAATCTCCAAGTCATTGGGATTACAGGTGTGTGCCACTACACTTGGCCTATTTTTTTTTTTAAATATATTTTTAGTTGTAGATGGACACAATGTCTTTATTTTACTGCTTTGTATGTGGTGCTGAGGATTGAACCCAGGGCCTCACGCATGCGAGGCAAGCACTCTACCACTGAGCTACAATCCCAGCCCCCCACCTGGCCTATTTTTAATAATAAAGTGAACAGTTGGTTACTTGGGAATTAAATATGAATAGATTTCATTTAATAACATGGTTAACTGCATATTTTTGTTATTTAAATCTTAGGAATATTATTTCCTAATCCTGGAATTGCTCTTAACTTTGTACTTGCTGTATTTTTGTTTTAATATAGAACTACTTGTTAGAAGGCTGATATTTCTACCTTTTTTTCATCCACAGGGAGACATCTCCTCACACATTTCAGTTAGATTTATTCTTCAACAATGTCAGCAAACCAAGTGCCCCAGTTTTTGATAGGTTGGGAAGGTATGTACCTGCTATGTAATTTCATCAGGAACTCACAAGTTAATAAGCAAAATGTTTTCATTCATTAGATGGAAGAAAAGGCCTTTTCTGGTGGTAGATCTGTATTCTAGGGTTTAATTTTTATTGATTGATGATACAAAGGAAATGTCAAATTTCTAAGAAGATGCTGAGTTGACAGAATAAAATTTTAAATATGTGAAACATTAACCATTTTTTTGTTTACTTTTTACTTGTACATGCATTTCTTTCTTTCTTTTTTTTTTTTTGGTACCAGGGATTGAAGTCAGTGGTACTCAACCACTGAGCTACATCCCTGGCCCTATTTTGTATTTTATTTAGAGACAGGGTCTCACTGAGTTGCTTAGAGCCTTGCCATTGCTGAGGCTGGCTTTGAACTTGGGATCCTCCTGTCTCAGCCTCCCAAAGGGCTGGGATTACAGGCGTGCGCCACCACAGCTGGCTATGCATTTCTTAAACACATGCTACTATCACTTGATTTGTTAGTCATCTAATTTGGAAAAGATTACTTTTTTATTCTTAAAGAAATTATGTAAACAAATGAGAACTAATATTTTGAGTGTTTATTTTATATCACACTACTGTACAATTTGAAATTCTGTGGTTACATTTGTAAAGTGAGACTTTTATTAATAGATATCCCCTTTTTGGATCATTTAATTATGTGTTAGATATTGTTAGACTGGTTGTTAAAGTGTCTGCAATCAAATTGACCACTGAGTGGGTTTATTTAGAATTCATTTTTTTAAAAATATTTTTTAGTTGTAGATGTACACAATATCTTTATTTATTTATTTTTATGTGGTGCTGAGGATTGAACCCAGAACCTCACACATGAGAGGTGAATGCTCTACCACTGAGCTACAACCTCAGCCCCAGAACTCATTTTTAAAGATCAATAAAGTAAAAACTTTTTTTTTTTGGTACCAGGAGTTGAACTCAGGGGCCCTTGACCACTGAGCCACATCCCCAGCCTTATTTTGTGTTTTATGTAGAGACAGGGTCTCACTGAGTTGCTTAGTGCCTCGCCATTTGCTGAGGCTGGCTTTGAACTCATGATTGTCCTGTCTCAGCCTCCCAGAGTGCTGGGATTATAGGTGTGTGCCACCGTGCCTGCCAAAAAAATATAAGAAAGTTTTAAAATGGAAAATTTTCTATTCCTTTCTGGAATTAGACGCTTCTTACACCTCACTTTTTGGGGGGGGGAGGGAGTACTAGGAATTGAACTCAAGGGCACTCCATCACTGAGGCACATCCCCAGCCCTATTTTTTTTGTGTTTTATGTAGAGACAGGGTCTCACTGAGTTGCTTAGCACCTCACTTTTGCTGAAATTGGTTTTTTTTTTTTTTTAATATTTTTTAGTTGTAGATGGACACAATGTCTTTATTTTATTGCTTTGTACGAGGTGCTGAGGATCGAACCCAGGGCCTCACGCATGCAAGGCAAGCGCTCTACCGCTGAGCTACAATCCCAGCCCTGAAATTGGTTTTGAATTTGAGATCCCCCTGCCTCAGCCTCCTGAGCCTCTGGGATTACAGGCATGCAGCATTGTGCCTGGCCTCACTCTTTTTTTTTTTTTTTGGTATGGGGATTGACTCAGGGGAACTTGACCACTGAGCCACATCCCCAGTCCCATTTTGTGTTTTATGTAGAGACAGGGTCTCACTGAGTTGCTTAGTGCCTCGCCCTTGCTGAGGCTGGCTTTGAACTCGTGATTGTCCTGTCTCAGCCTCCCTAAGTGCTGGGATTACAGACTTGTGCCACTGCACCCGGCTTGGCCTCACTATTTTTATTGCTCCTTCTCCTTTATTAATAAAGCCGATGATTCAACCTTTCTTTTTTTTTTTTTTCCTGATTCTCTTTTTTTTGTATTGCTGGGGATTGAATCCAGGTCATTGCACATGTTAGGCAAGCACCCTACCACTAATGTATTTCTCTGCCTGACATATTTTTAAAGGAAGGGAAATCTAGATAATCTAAATAGCTATTTTTTCATAAAGTAGGATATTCTTATGTCAATACTTGATAAAAATAGAATGCTTTTTTTTTGGTTCTGAAAATTGAACTGAGAGATATGTATGCTAAGCATACTTTCTACATTGAACTGCTCCAGCCATAGAGTGATTACAATTTTTCTTCCTAGTATACATTTTATAAGACTATAATGGAGCAGTTCTCTACTCTAGCTGTATGTTATAGTCACCTTGAGTGCTTTAAAAAATACCCCAAGCCAATTAAATCAATCCATGGGAGTATGATTTATACTTTTTCTTGATGAAGTTTTTGGGGCAGCCAGTTAAACCCAAAAATCCCAACAAAAATCTATTATTTGGTTATAGTGAAATAGTTGAATTAAGAAAGATTTCTTCATGATCTGTGATGTTTAGTATTTGAGCCTGTATATTTATTTCTACTCTTTTGGTAGCCTGGAATATGATGAGAACACATCTATCATCTTCAGACCCAATTCAAAGGTAATTGTGGAAGTCATTTTTTACCTTGTTGCTGCTGTTTGTTCTCATTTTCATTCATAGTTTTTTTTTTTTTTTTTTTTTGGTATCGGGGATTGAGCTGGGCTTGCCAAGTTGCTTAGGGCCTTGCTAAATTGCTGAGGCTGGTTTTGAACTTATGATCCTTCTGCTTTAGCCTCCGAGCTGCTAGGATGACAGGTGTGAGCCACTGTGCCCAGCTAGGGGTTTTCATTTCTAATGCAGAGTCTTCCGACACTCTGATTTTTGTTTGTGAAAACGGAATGATAATATTTGTTTTGAACACTTCTCATATTTACTGTGATCATCTAGCAGTTAATGTAGATAAGCTCTGAGAAACAAAGTTGTTTATTTTATGAGGAGAGATTGAAAGTTAATGGCACTGATAAAGTCTGATCTTTTTGGGAGAAATTTTCTTTATAAAAACAATTTGTTTAATGTCTCTGGATAACCATGCTTTTTTTTTTGGTACTGGAGATTGAACTTAGGGGTACTCGACCACTGAGCCACATCCCCAGCCCAAAATATTTGTGTTTTATGTAGAGACAAGGTCTCACTGAGTTGCTTAGCGCCTCGCCTTTGCTGAGGCTGGCTTTGAACTCGTGATTCTCCTGTCTCAGTCTCCCTGTACCACCATTCCTGGCTTGGATAGCCATACTTTTAAAGTACAATGCGTGTACATAAAATATACCTCCAGATATAATTTGGGCATTTAAGAAGAATGCTGTACATTTGCATAGACTTTTATTTATTTTTTGGTACTGAGGATTGAACTCAGGGGCACTTGACCACTGAGCCACATCCCCAGCCCTATTTTGTGTTTAATGTAGAGACAGGGTCTCACTGAGTTGCTTAGCGCCTCGCCATTGCTGAGGCTGGCTTTGAACTCACGATTCTCCTGTCTCAGCCTCCCAAAGTGCTGGGATTACAAGTGTGAGCCATCATGCCCGGCATGGACTTTATTTTTGAGACAGAGCACAAAAAAATTGTGATTTTGTTTATCTCTGTGGCTCCTGTAGCTATTGGTTTGATTTGTTAACTAGCAATAATTCCCACTTATTTCATTTTCATTGTTCTTTGTTGAGAGTCCATTTATACTTTTGAATACAGTTAACAAAATATATAGGACTGGAGATATATAGTTTTAGGACAGGTTTAGATATGGAAACCCTGGAGTGCCATATAAAAACTGTGCCTCGGTGAATTTTGCTAATATGACCTTTTGCATCTTTAGCATATTGTAAGGTCTTTGGTTGAACCATAAACTAATTTGATTTCAGTTTACTTCTGGCATATCAAAATATTAATTTGAATAATTCCCTCTGCCCCCAAATAAGGTGAATACTGATGGTCTGGTGTTAAGAGGCTGGTATAATTGTCTGACTTTGGCAATATATGGATCAGTGGATAGAGTGATAAGTCATGACAGAGACTCACCACCACCTCCACCTCCACCTCCACCACCACCCCAGCCACAGCCAAGTTTAAAGAGGAATCCAAAGCATGGTGAGAATTTTAAATTTGCTTTTGTCATTGAACATGTCTGTTATAAAATAAAAGTAATAAAAAAAAATGTCTGTTATAGTAATAAAAATAAAAGCTAATTCAGAGTCTTCTATCTGGATCCTTGCCTAAGATTTGGCAAGATGTCTGTCCATCTTCCATTCTTTATTGTAAGAATTTATTTTTATGTTAAAATTCTTTTTTAAAAAATGTTTTCTTTTGTAGTTTTAGATGGACAGCATGCCTTTATGTAATTTGTTTATTTTTGTGTGGGTCTAAGGATCGAACCCAGTGCCTTACACATGCTAGGCAAGCGCTCTGCTACTGAGCCTACAGCTCCAGCCCCTAAAGTTCTTTTTTTTTTTGGTACCGGAGATTGAACTCAGGGGCACTCGACCCCTGAGCCACATCCCCAGCCCTATTTTGTGTTTTTTATGTAGAGACAGGGTCTCACTGAGTTGCTTAGCGCCTCGCCGTTGCTGAGGCTGGCTTTGAACTCGCGATCCTCCTGTCTCAGCCTCCCTAAGTGCTGGGATTACAGGCTTGAGCCACCGCGCCCGGCTCTAAAGTTCTTATATTTCATTTTTTTCCCTACTTTCCTTTAGAGTTTTAAAAATTGATAGGGGGTTGTTCCATTTAAAATGTCAGTGATAATGCAATCTAGTGATTCTTTTTTTTTTAAACAAAATTTCCTCTAAAAAAATTAAATAGTAGTTAGGCAATTTGGTGTATATTCCTGAAATCCTTACGTTAATGGAATTTTTTTCAGGAGTGCATACAAATTTGTTTGAATGGATAAATCTTAACTAATGCAAACCCCCTGTCCCTTTTTTTGTATTGGGGATTGAATTCAGGGATACTCGATCACTGAGCCACATCCCCAGCCCTATTTTATATTTTATTTAGAGACAGGGTCTCACTGAGTTGCTTAGTGCCTCACCGTTGCTGAGACTGGCTTTGAACTTGCGATTCTCCTGTCTCAGCCTCCCAAAGTGCTGGGATTACAGGCGTGTGCCACCGTGCCACCTTAGTTGCTTTTGTTAGGTATAGGGAGTCATGTTTCATAGGGTCTTTTTTTAAATTTTTTAATTTTTTGGTACTGGGGATTGAACTCAGGGGTACTCGACCACTGAGCCACATCCTCAACCCTATTTTGTGTTTTATGTAGAGACAGGGTCTCACTGAGTTGCTTAGTGCCTCGCCATTACTGAGGCTGGCTTTGAACTCGTGATTCTCCTGTCTCAGCCTCCCTAAGTGCTGGGATTACAGGCTTGAGCCACTGCGCCCGGCTTCATAGGGTCTTTTCTGCTTACTTTGATATTAATTACTACACAGAGTTGAAATGAGATTCATTTTCAAATTATAATTGAGGTCATGGGAAAATTTTTTGCTTTACAATTATTGTTTTATAAGCTGAAATAAAATTGTCTTTATGCTGATATAATAGTATGGTATAAGCCCTTTTTCTCTGATGATGGTCATACACTGTACTTTTATATCTCTTTTCTTGTATCTTACCTGCTGTGCACAGTTAATCTTTTTCTTTTTCTTTTTTTAAAGTAGAGCTTTACGGTTATACATAGTATATAGTTGGGTTCATCCCAACAAACTCATGCATGCCTGGAAGTTGATTTCAGTTCATGATATCCCCCTTTTCTCTCGTATCCTTATCCTCCCCCCTGCTTTTTCTTTTAATCCTTCATTCTTCTGTGCTTCTCTCTCTCTCTCTTTTTTTTTTTTTTTTTTTTACCAGATTGTGAACTGTTTCTGGACAGAGAATATGTTTCACTTATAATTGTGTCTCACAAAGTGCTGGAATTACAGGTGTGCTCCCCGCGCCTGGCTCATATCAGTTCTTTATGATGAGAAAATTCAAAATCCTTTCTTCTAGTTTTAAAAAAGTATATGTAGTACATTATCATCATCTGTAGTCACCCTACTGTGCAAAAAAATGCCAGAACTTTTTTCTCCCATCTAACTATATATATATAAGTAAATATACGTTTTAAACTTTTTACATTGAAATAATTATAAGTTCATAGGAGATTGCAAAGAAATATACAGGAATCTTCTGTGTACTCTTTAGTCTCACCTAGTGTTAACACCTTTTATAATCATAGTATACTATCAAAACTAGAAAATTGGCATTGGTACAACCTGTATAGCTTATTTAGATTTTATCATTTAGACATGAACTCATTGTGTGTATGTGTTCCCAGCTCTGTGCAATTTTATGTCCTGTAGCCAGCTTTGCATGATCACCACCAGAATCAAGATATTCCTGTACCACCATCACAAGATGTCCTCGTGTTGCCTCTTTAATGGTTGAACCAATCCCCCCATCTCTAAATTTTTGCAACAGCTAATCTGTTTTTCATATCTGTAATGATAGTCACAAATGTTCCATAAATGGGCTCATACAGTATCTTTTTGAGTTGAACTTTTTTTTTCAGTACTGAGGGTTGAATTTGGGACTTTGCTTATGCTGAGCTGGTGCTCCACTGAGCTATACCTGGAGCCCCAAGCTTAACTCTTTTTCTTTTTAAAATTTTTTTAGTTGTAGATGGACATAATATCTTTTTTTTTTTTTTTTTTGGTACTGGAGATTGAACTCAGGGGCACTTGACCACTGAGCCACATCCCCAGCCCTAATTTGTGTTTTTATGTAGAGACAGGGTTTCACTGAGTTGCTTAGCGCCTCGCCATTGCTGAGGCTGGCTTTGAACTCGTGATCTCCTGTCTCAGCCTCCCTAAGTACTGGGATTACAGGCTGTGCCACCACGCCCAGCTACACAATATCTTTATTTTATTTTATTTTTATATGGTGCTGAGGATCGAACTCAGTGCCTCATGCATGCGAGGCAAGTGCTCTACCACTGAGCCACCATCCCAGCCCCCAAGATTAACTCTTTATTCAGCATAATTTCCTTAAGAATTGTCCACTTGGTTGCACATATTGATAGTTCTATTTTTTTTCAACTGATTAGTGTTAAATAGTATGGATATAGCAGTTTTTTCCTCTCCCTTTAAAATTTTCTAAATTTGTTTTTGTTTTAATTTTCAGTTTTTTGTTTTTTTTAAGGGTACTGGGGAGTGAACCCAGGTCTTGCTCTAAGCACGCGCTTTATTACTGATCTATAGTCCAGCCCATACCACAGTTTATTTAACTCTTCACCATTTAAGGACATTTGAGAGTAGGTTCTAATTTTTAGATATTACAAATGAAGTTGAACATCTGTGTACATTTTCCTGCATTAAAATAATAGCTATGACTATAGTTATTCATTTTTCTGGGATTATGGCCAAAAGTGTATGTATTATATTTTGGTGTATGGGAAGTTGGAAATTCTGATATTACCAATATAGATTATCAAAATTCTTAAGACTGCATGAAGGAAAAGTTAATGTCAATAAATTCTGGAGATGATAAATTTGAATGATGAAAAATATTTTTTATGCATTCATTTTGCTATACTTTAATGATTTGAAGGTTTCTTTCTCTGTCCAATAAAACTTTAGCTGATGGTGAGAAAGAAGATCAGTTTAATGGAAGCCCTCCAAGACCACAGCCAAGGGGACCAAGAACTCCTCCAGGACCTCCTCCACCTGATGATGATGAAGATGATCCTATGCCTTTGCCAGGTATAAATAAAATCAGTACTAGGACCTCCCCTTTCCTGCTTAGAATTAATTAATGCTTTATAATTAAAGGAAAGATTATATGCTGGTAATTGAATCTTGATAACTGCCTCCCTTTCTTTCATCCTGTCCAGTATTTCCTTGTGTTTTTCTGTTGGCAAGTGAACTTGTTAAAAAAATGTAAAACTTAATTCACTTGAAGCTATACCAGTATTGCTTTGAAAATAGTGTTAATGTGTTATAATGGTATGTACAGATAAGTACCAGTTAAAAATAAGTAGCATGTATCAGAAGAGAGAAAGATCTGTAAATTTACCTAAAGGCTAAAAAGAAAAGGATTAGTATATGAGTATAAAATAATATGTTTTATTAATTCTCACTTTATGATATTGTACAATGTGTACTTTTTTTTTATATATATACTGGAGATTAACCCAAGGGTGCTTAACTACTGAGCCACATCCCCAACCCTTTTTTTTTTTTTGAATTTTGAGACAGGCTCTCACTAAGTTGCTGAGGCTGTCCTTGGATTTATGATCCTCCTATCTTGGCCTCCCAAGTTGCTGGGATTATAGGCATATGCCACTATGCCCGGCACAATGTATGCTCTTTTTTTTTCTTATTAATACAGTGTTTGTCTTTCCTCTGTCAAACTCTGAGTCAGTCACTTTCCCCTGACTCTTAGTATCTTTTGAAAGCAAGTAATTCTGCCACTTTTTAAAAAGGATATTCATGAACTAAATCATCCTAAATGTCATTGAGTAGTTGTGGTATCCAGTCCTACTGCCTCATGTTATTTAAACTATTAATCTGTGTCTTAAATCTCATTTTTTTTTCAGTGTCTGGTGACAAGGAAGAGGATGCTCCCCATAGAGAAGATTACTTTGAGCCCATTTCTCCTGATCGAAATTCAGTTCCTCAAGAAGGTCAGTATTCTGATGAAGGAGAAGTAGAAGAGGAACAACAAGAAGAAGGAGAAGATGATGAAGATGATGTAGATGTAGAGGAAGAAGAGGATGAGGATGAGGATGATCGCCATACGGTAGACAGTATCCCTGAGGAGGAAGAAGAAGATGAAGAGGAAGAAGGTGAAGAGGATGAAGAAGGTGAAGGTGGGCTATATTATCTGGGACTTTTGGGTTTTATGCACTAGAAACTAGATGTCTTTTAAAGCAGTGCAACAAGATTTATAGCAAAAATATATGGGTTTCAAGAAATCCAAATATTATGTGCCGGGGTTGTGGCTCAGTGGTAGAGTACTTGCCTAGCACATGTGAGGCACTGGATTCTATCCTCAGCACCACATATAAATAAATAAAATAAAGGTCCATTGACAACAAAAAATATTTACAAAAAAAAAAAAAAGAAAAAGAAATCCAAATATTAGGTATCTAGGCCCCAAGATAGGACTACATATGAGATTTTCATCATTTTTATGTGTCTACTTTATTCTCTGTCAATTAACTGTTGTTTATTTTCCTCACACCTTTAATCTATGTTTAGCCAGCTTAAACTGCTTAACTCTGTCAGTCACATTTCCAGTTTCCTGGGAGAGAGATTCTGTTTGGTTTGCTATGATATGAGTTGCCCTTTGATGCTATCACCTCTGTCCAGGGAAACAGGGTCATGTAGTAAACACATGATAGTTAGGATTTGACAGCTGTTTTCAGAGTAAGGAGTGGTGTTGTAAACTGGGTGGAATTCCTGAAGATGCTTGGCACATAGACATTTTAGCAAAACACTACATTATTTTTTTTTAATTTTATTTAAAAAAATTTTTTTTTTTTTTTTTAGTTGTAGATGGACACGATGTCTTTATTGCCTTGTATGTGGTGCTGAGGATCGAACCCAGGGCCTCACGCATGCAAGGCAAGCGTTCTACTGCTAAGCCACAATCCCAGCCCCCGCTACATTATTTTTAGAAATTTAGGGATGAATTGAGGGTGAATTGAATTTAGGTGTAATTCAGATTTCAGTTACATAAGGACCTAAGACAGAATGATCGAGTCCTTTAATTAGGTTTTGTTTTTCTTTTGGAAGCAAAAAGTGAGAGGTATTTGAGTTAATTGACTTTTAATTTGTCCTGTAAATATTATGAAATGTTAATGCATTTGTGCAAAGTGACAGATAATCTGCTGTGGCTTTTTCCTACAATAATGAGGGTGAGGGTCATTTCAAAATCACAGATCTTTTTGCAAAATACACAAGTAATTCGATTATTGAGTGGTGCTTTTCTCAGTTTTCCCCATTCCCAGATTATTGAATAATATTTTTAGATTTACTGTATGACTGGCAAATAGATACTTTTCTTAATCTGGACAATTTGGCAGAGAAGGTGAAAGAATGAGGCTGGTTAATTTTTTAAAAAAAATATTTATTTTGTTAGTTGTAGGTGGACAGAATATCTTTATTTTTATGTGGTGCTGAGGATCGAACCAAGTGCCTCACGTGTGCTAGGCGAGCATGCTACCACTGCGCCATAACCCCAGTCCCAAGGCTGGTTAATTTTTAATGTAAGATATTTGGTGTATCTCAGAGCAAGACCCCTAATAGGCTGTTATCTTTTTAGATAGCATGTGTTACTAAGGTATGTCAAAGTGGGCTGGAGGAATTCTCTGGAAAAGTTTTCTTTCTTTAGCCATTATTGCTCATCTCCATTTACCTTAGCCAGCCAATAGTAGTATTAGAAATTAAAACCAACAAGTTTTCTGTTCTTAGTTTTCTTTTATTTGACTTGGAGGAGAAAGCTGCACATGCCATGATAACAAAGCTTTATTTTGGCAAAGCTGAACATTTTAAATGAATAAATTTTCCATAACAATATGACATAGACCTAGCAAACTGTATAACAGACAAATATAGAAAAGTAAAAATTTAGGAATGTGAAATATAAAAAAACAATATTTTTCTGAAAACATTTGATTTAACCTTATGATTATGGGGTATTGATTTTTACTTATCTTTAATAATGTTTTTCTACTATTTGCTTTTTCATCTTAAATAATCTCTCAAGTGGGCAAGCTTAATTTTTTCTCTCCTGAGAGAGAGATTTTTGTTAGTTAGAGGTATTTCTAATTTTATTTCTATGAAACAAAGGTATCTGTTACAGTTTGTATTAAAACTAAACATATGTAATAGGGGAATTGGCTTTGTCCATAATTATTCTGCTAGAAATTATGAAACGTTGGCAGTTGTTAAGAGTGGGTGCAGAATTTGGTTTTGTTCAGCAAATTATGAATTCTTATTGTTTGCCATAGTATAAAATAGACTTTTTTGATCCACCAAAATTTATGCATTAAACAGCAAAGATGTAATACTTAAATGTTATATAAACTAATTTTCAGGTGATGATGGTTATGAACAAATTTCCAGTGACGAAGATGGAATCGCTGACTTGGAACGTGAAACATTTAAGTATCCAAACTTTGATGTTGAGTACACTGCTGAAGACTTAGCTTCTGTTCCTCCTATGACATATGATCCATATGACAGGGAACTAGTACCACTCTTATACTTCAGCTGTCCATACAAGACTACTTTTGAAATTGAAATCAGTAGAATGAAGGATCAAGGCCCAGATAAAGAAAACTCTGGGGCAATAGAAGCCTCAGTGAAGTTAACTGAACTGTTAGATTTGTATCGGGAAGATAGAGGTGCAAAATGGGTAACAGCTTTAGAAGAAATTCCAAGTTTGATAATAAAAGGATTAAGCTATTTGCAATTGAAAAACACAAAACAGGACTCTCTTGGCCAGTTGGTAGACTGGACAATGCAAGCTTTAAATTTACAAGTAGCCTTTCGCCAACCCATTGCCTTAAATGTCCGACAGCTCAAAGCTGGGACTAAATTGGTATCCTCGCTAGCAGAATGTGGGGCTCAAGGAGTCACGGGACTGCTACAAGCTGGAGTGATCAATGTGTTATTTGAGCTTCTCTTTGCTGATCATGTCTCATCCTCCCTTAAGTTAAATGCCTTTAAAGCTTTGGACAGTGTCATTAGTATGACAGAAGGAATGGAAGTTTTTTTAAGAGGTAGGCAGAATGAAAAAAGTGGCTATCAAAAACTTCTAGAGCTCATACTTTTAGATCAGACTGTGCGGGTTGTCACTGCTGGTTCAGCTATTCTTCAAAAATGCCATTTCTATGAAATCTTGTCAGAGATTAAAAGACTTGGTGACCATTTAGCAGAGAAGACCTCATCTGTTCCTAACCACAGTGAAACCGATCATGACACAGATGCTGGACTTGAGAGAACAAACCCAGAATATGAAAATGAGGTAGAAACTTCTATGGACATGGATCTTTTAGAATCCTCAAATATAAGTGAAGGGGAAATAGAAAAGCTAATTAACCTCCTAGAAGAAATTTTTCATCTAATGGAAACTGCACCTCATACGATGATCCAACCTCCTGTTAAGTCTTTCCCAACGATGGCACGGATTACTGGACCTCCAGAGAGAGATGATCCATACCCTGTTCTCTTTAGGTGAGATATAATTGTTTTGGGGAAATACATTTGACAAATCATTGTAGGCAATTTTATGTAGTGATTTTTAAAATATCTTTTTGTAGATGTGTATATCAAAATAGATATTCAGTAGTGAACTGAAATATGTTGAGTGAGCCTATATTGTATTAGTATTTAAAAATAGACATAGGAACATAAGAGAAAGATAGTAAATAATTAACAGTGATGCTTGTATGAGCACATCTGTGAGGAAAAATAAAGAGGAACTGGCTGAGTTGCTTCTCGGAGGGTGCTAGAAACAGATGGTATAGGAAAGAAAGACCTTTTCTGTGAAACTCATTGTACCTTATTACTCTGACACACCTATATTATATTCTAATATTAAAGTTAAAATTTTATTTTGCTAATTTAATTTTAGTCCTTGTTGAAGACATCTTCAGGGTTCAGTTACCACCTGTTTCTGGCATTTACCTTTCTACTTGTCTCTAGTTGATACAATTTTACCATTGTTAGCACCAGTCTCCAACAATAGGTTTTTAATTTTATTTAATTTTTGAGGCTTACTTTTTTGACATTTGCATTTTTATTATACTTGGTTATTTCTGGGATTAGTTTTTGTCTTGATTTGGGGCAAAGTGCACTACTAGGAAATGGGGTGCCTGTCCACTCTGAAATCTGCATCTATCCATTCCTGGGTTTAGCTGAAGCTATATGAGCTTGTCTTGGCTTGAGTTCCCTCAAAGCATAATTTGTGTCAAAGTCTTGGGTGCAGATTCTTTAAGAGGTTATCCTAGGAAACAAATATATGAGAAGAATAAGGTAAAGGAGAAGAGAAAAGCTAGGAAGGGAGGTGTTTTTAAACTTACTAGCTTTAGAGAAAGCTCTGAGAAAGAAAGGTAGAGAGGCCCAAAGTGAATACTTAAGGCTGGGTATTGTCAGCCCACAGAGTGAATAGTGGGAGGTCAGTGATACAACCTTGGGGAGCAGTAATATGCAGAGTAGGAATTGAGGCCGGATATTAGGAAGGAATAAAAAGATAAAAGAGAACTAGGAAAGAATTGTTGCCATGAAAACCGAGGAAGAAAGTAGTTTTGGGAAACAGTGAAGAGTATGTTGTGTCAGATTCAATTGAGAGTTTCAGAAAACAAGGACAGGAAATCATGTAATGAATTTTACAGTATAGATTACAATTGCAACATAGGCAAAAGCAGCTTAATGTAGTAGTGGGAGAGGAAGCGTGAAGAGTCATTTGGAAATAAGGATGTGAAAGCAATCTAGGATACTGTTTTGAGTTCCTTGGCTAAGAGGGAATGTTAAGAAATAAGACAGCAGCCAGAAAGAGATTCTGGGGTTAAAAAGGAAAATTTGTAGTTTTTAGGAGTTGGAGAACATATTTGTGGACTGAGAAGAATGACTCACTTAAAGTCAGGGAAGAGGGAGATAAAATTTATGATACAGGAGTAGGAGATATTAATTGCTGGTGCAAGTTTTGGTAGGAGACAAAGTTAAGAGTACAGATATGGGAGTTTGGTTTTAGAGAGGAGAAAGGAAACCTTATGAGAGTGCAAATATAAATCCATTTGTAGTGTTTGAGATAATAAAAGAATTGCACTTCTTATTGATAACTTCAGTTTTAATAAAATAGGATGAAGTCATGCAGTGAGGGTGACTAAGGAACTAGGTGATGCTTTCAGTCACTGAAGAGTAACTAGTAATTAACTGCTTATTAAATGTTATTTTCCCCATACCTGGAGGAGATACGTTTTCATATCAAACTAGAGAAAACAAAGGGCTTTGGATGCTGTGCTAAGGAATTTGGATTGTACTTTAGAAATGGAAAGATCTTGAATATTTTCGAGTAGCAGATCTGATTAAAGTAGGGTTCTAAATTTTTATGTTGCCAGATATATTGCAATAGAAGAGAATTTGGAGTTATTAGGTAAATAAGCTAGTCTGAAGATTCTGAATATTAGGTATTAAGTACTTAGTCTAATATTGTGGTACTTAAGCAAAAATGAAAGGACAAATATTATGCTTATTATTAAGAGTTCGTGGGACTGGGGCTGTAGTTCAGTGATAGCACACTTGTCTAATGTGTGAGCTTCTGAGTTTGAGGCTCAGCACCACATAAAATAAAATAAATAAAGGTGTTGTGTCCATCTACAACCCAAAATAATATTTTAAAAAAATGTTTGTGAAAGAATAATGACTAGGACTTAGCATTGGGACCTTGTAGGTAAAAGAAAGTGGGAAGGAGCTAACAGAGTTTTGAGGTTTCTCCTTAAGGAGACCTCAGTTAACCTCTAGTTAAGGAACTGTGCTTTCATTGATTGAAACTGGCAAATGAGGAGGAAGACTGAATTTTTGAAGGCAAATAATTGCATTTTGGAGGGATTAGTTTGAAGTGATAACAAGGCTTTAACAACTTTGGGAAGCAGACACCTTTGGTGTCCCTAAGATCAGCCCCAGGATTCTCTAGGAGGACTTGCAGAAGTTAGCATATAGTTGTGTTCAGCAAAGAATCCAAAACAATCTGTACAGAAATAAGGTACCTGGACCCAAGACTGTGGAAACCAATCACAAACTTCCAGAATTCCTTCTTCACTGGAGTCACAAAGGACCTGCTTAATTCCCTCAACAACAGGTGTGACAACAATTGTGAAATGTTGTCCAGGCTTTTGAATAACTTTAATTTTTAATTGACAAATTGTTGTATATGTTGTATATGTTTATGAAGTATAATGTAGTAGATATATGTACACAGTGTGGAATGATTATATGAAGCTAATTGGCACCCAGGCTTTTTGTTGTGAGATAGTTATGCAGTCCCTCATGGTAGCTACCATGTACCAGAATTCTAGACCCCCAGAAGGAAAGCAGTTATTCAGCTTAAATCACATAGTTGCATAAATGGTGTAGGCACAGTAAGCTGTTCTTAACAGTTGAGGGCATAGAACCCCTGTAGAATTCAAATTTCCATACGCTGGAAAGGGCCATCTTCACAAGCAGGCCTTTCTAAGGATAAGCAGTCTGAGTCCTGTATTTAACTATTTCTGAATGGTTCTTATGGTAGTTAAAGATACCCACTTAGAATAATTCTGGAGTTTTGTCTTCAGATTTCTGTTTGGGTTTGGGCTAATCAGTCAATGGGGTGGTATTATCACTAGTATCATGATATTAACAAATTATTGATCATGATATGTATTGTCATGAATATCATGATAGAAATATCATATTATAGAAGTGTGAGCAATAACAATTGAGGAATCAGGTTTAGCTTTTAATAAAAATAAACTCTGGTCTCTTTTCCTTTTTGCAGTACAGGGGATTGAACCCAGGGCCTCATGTATGCTACATAAATGCTCTACCATTGAACTATATACCCCAACCCACTAAATTCTGGTCTTTAATTTACTTGTTAGAGTTGTTTACAGAAGCAGTTCTATCACCATTTGCACTGACTAAAAATGTGGAGTCAGACTTTCAAATACTTTTTATTCTTTGTAGCAGTCAAAAAATTAGCAATTTTCCTAACTCAAAATTACTAACATATTAAGCAAGTCTTCTTTTGTAGCTAAGAGATGTTTTGTTAGATTCTATTTTTGAATTTATGAAAAAAATACCTTTTAAAAAACATTTAAAAAATCTTGTAAGTTTTATTTTGAAAAAATTGATTTTAGGAGAGGTTAAGCCTGGTGGGGCCTATAAATAAGGAAGGAAATTCATGGAGATAAGGAATCTGATGCTCAAAGAAATTGTCAGTGTCATTTGTCTGTTTTGGAGTGTTGGATAAGTTCCAGACTTATACTAAAGAATACTTCTTAGATTTGATAAGAGTGCTATATATGATAGTATTAACTATTCAAATGCTAAAATTTATAATTTGAAAAGTCCCCCTCCCCCCAGAGATACTTAGATCTCTGATAAATCTATGTCTACTATATATTTCTACATTGCATGTGGTATCTTTTCCCTGGATACACTAGTTCACAGACATTTATATGCCTCAGATATAGTAGGACCACGGTGAAAAAGGTGCATTTGGTCAGTGGTTCAAAAAGGTGGTCTAGAATTTGGAGTGAAGGTTAACACTGGAGAGAGAAAAACTCTTCACCAGTTATTTATTGAACATTCACTGGGTGTTTGCTAGGAGGAAGCTTCAGAGAATTTTGACTTTTATTTGGCCCAGTGGAGAGAAGACTTGATAACCACATTATTATTATTTTGGTGCTTTTTAATTAAAGTAGTATATTTCTGAGGGTAAGGAATTAAGGCCATTAAATTATTTTACTCTTGTCCTGTCTAGTGAATGTTGAATAAATGAAGAATGTTTTTCATTTATTTGACAGTATATCCATTAACTTTTCCACAGGTATCTTCACAGTCATCACTTCTTGGAGTTGGTTACCTTGCTTCTGTCAATTCCAGTAACAAGTGCCCATCCTGGTGTGCTACAAGCCACAAAAGATGTTTTAAAATTTCTTGCACAGTCACAAAAGGGTCTTCTTTTTTTTATGTCAGAATATGAAGCAACAAATTTGTTAATCCGAGCTCTGTGTCACCTTTATGATCAAGATGAAGAGGAAGGTCTCCAGTCTGATGGTGTTGATGATGCATTTGCCTTATGGCTACAGGACTCAACTCAAACATTGCAGTGTATTACAGAACTCTTCAGTCATTTTCAGCGTTGTACAGCCAGTGAAGAAACTGACCATTCAGATCTCTTGGGAACCCTTCACAATCTTTATTTGATTACTTTTAATCCTGTGGGAAGATCAGCTGTTGGCCACGTTTTCAGTCTTGAGAAAAATCTCCAAAGTCTCATTACTCTAATGGAGTACTATTCCAAGGAAGCTTTGGGGTAATTTTCTACTTACTCCTTAAATTTTCACTTAGATCATTAATTGGCTAGTTTCTTTAAAAAAGGTGTTTCTTTGAATGAAAAATTATTTTTTTGACATAGCACATACCTTGTTAATTAAGAATTAGAATGACAGATCTTTAAAATATGTGGCTCTAAAGCACTGGACCTTCTAATAGCATCTTTCATTTGCTCTATGGTCTTGACAAAGATTGTAATTGTAGTAAACCTGTTAATATGTGTATAGGGGAATCCTAAGACCCAGGGATACATACCTTAAAAGTAGTGAGCACTCTTGTTGTCTTTCACTCTTGTCTTCTAAGTTGTTTGTAGTGCTCTGGTTTCAGAATTGCTTTGACTGGGTGGGGAGAATTGAGAATGAATGATTTTAAAGAGCCTGCTCAGTAGGGCAGAGGGTTTGTAGTGCAGGAGAAGAGAGACATGCCTTCTTCTAATGCAGTTGCATCTCGGTAACTGCCTTCACAGTGTGGACTTGATGACTTCTTGAGTGACAAATCTTCTTTGGAGCCTATGAAAGGCATACCACAATAGCTTCTATGCCTAGCTATTTCTTAATGGTTCTGTAACGGAAGACTGAATAATAATGTCAGGTGGTCACGTTTGCTTCTATTTATTCAGATTGGACAAAGATTTTAAAGGAGACCAATGAAGTATAGTCCTAATATTTCATTGTTAATGAAATATACTTGTTAATATTTCATTATTATTCTGTTTTTATGTTTTAGGAGGACTTTACTTTTCTGATTTTTACATACAGTCAGCCCTCCTTATCTGTGTGTTCTGCTTCTGGGGTTCGACCAACCATAAATTGAAAATATTCAGAAAAAAAATTGTGTCTGTACCAAACATGCATGGGCTTTTATTTTCTTGTCATTATTTCCTAAACATTATAGTGTAATAACTATTTACATGACATTTACTTTGCATTAAGTATTATAAGTAATCTAGAAATGATTTAAAGTATGTGGGAGGATGTGTGTAGATTATATACAAATACTAAACCATTTTACATAAGGGACTTTTATCTCCATGGGTTTTGGTATCCACAGGGGATCCTGGAACCAGTACTATGTGGATACTGAGGGACGACTGTATTGTTAAGTAGTGTTTTCAGGTATACTGGATGTGAACTGTAAAATCTGATTTCCTATCTTCAAGAAGTTAGTCATGTTTCATTGTAAATTTCCTTATTCTCTTTAAACCCAATAGAAAATAATGTTTAAAAGTTATTCCTAAAAAATTGTTTTTGTACCCCATACTTAAAAACGTTATTTTGTTTCAGTGATTCCAAGTCTAAGAAGTCAGTAGCTTATAATTATGCATGCATACTTATTTTGGTGGTGGTTCAGTCTTCCAGTGATGTTCAAATGCTAGAACAACATGCAGCATCTCTCTTGAAGCTTTGTAAAGCAGATGAGAATAATGCTAAATTGCAAGGTATGGTACCTGAAGTTATTTTAAGCATTTATAATACATGAAGGGAAAAGCCTTAGAATATCTATAAATTAGTGCTTTATCATGTTTTGATAATATACATAGTAATACTGTTTTTAACTTCTTGAAATGACCTTTTGTGAAGATAGTTTATAAAATTATAAAACTAAAGTTTTGATTTGTTTTTGTATATAAATGAAAAGGTTTGAAAATGCCTTTTTCTGAAAAGTCATTAAAGCTGGTGGTTGGTTAAAGTTTCTAATCAAATAGAAAAGATAGTTGGGCTGTGGATTAGCATATTTGTGTTATCCTCAAAAATGAAAAATAATGAATATGAACATTTTTTTAAAAGTATACCAATGTGTATTGAGTGAAGATTTTGCAACCTTATGTAGGCAGTCTTAAAAAGCTTAAGATAGCTAATCACAATTTTTAAATTATTTTATTATTTCATGGCTTTCTGGACATTATCAAATAGAAATTTTGATAACATTGAGTAAATATTGTAGAAATGCTTTAAAATGGCATGTGGCCTCTTCTTTTATTTTTTGATACTGGGGATTGAATTTAGGGACACTCAACCACTGAGCCACACCCCCAGACCTATTTTGTATTTTATTTAGAGACAGGGTCTCACTGAGTTGCTTAGCACCTTGTTTTGATCCTCCTGCCTCAGTTTCCCGAGCTGCCAGGATTATAGATGTGCACCATTGTGCCCAGCTCTTTTATTTTTAGTTGTAAATCTTTTATTTATTTATTTATTTTAGTATCGGGAATTGAACTCAAGGGTACTCGACCGCTGAGCCACATCCCCAGCCCTATTTTGTGTTTTATTTAGAGCCAGGTCTCACTGGGTTGTTTAGCCCCTCACTGTTGCTGAGGCTGGCTTTGAACTCACGATTCTCCTGTCTCAGCCTCCCAAAGTGCTAGGATTACAGGTGTGCCCCACTGCACCTGGCGTTAGTCATAAATCTTATGTGAGATATCTTCAGTTAAAACTTATGTGGGTTGTCAACTCAACTTACCATAGTGCAAATAAATTTTTTTTTCCTGAAGTATGCTCTTATAAAAAGAACAGCACACAATACCTTCAGTGATGTTATTTTCTTGGTCATGGGTACATGGATATGTCTTTTTAGTATTTTATTCTTTGTTATCTTTTATTTGAGCTGTATACTCTATATATAAACTTAAATTTTAAAATGAGTGGGCAAAATATTAAGAGGTGCACAGCTGAAGGAGTGTAATACCAAAAAGAGATGTAACTACTATTTTCAGTAACTACTATTTTCCTTTAGTCATGCCTATAATCAATTTGAAACTGGTGTATCACTTTTTACATTAGAATGCTTTTCTAAGCCGGGCGCGGTGGCTCAAGCCTGTAATCCCAGCACTCAGGGAGGCTGAGACAGGAGAATCGTGAGTTCAAAGCCAGCCTCAGCAACGGTGAGGCGCTAAGCAACTCAGTGAGACCCTGTCTCTACATAAAACACAAAATAGGGCTGGGGGTGTGGCTCACTGGTCGAATACCCCTGAGTTCAATCCCCAGTACCAAAAAAAAAAAAGATGCTTTTCTAAAAATATTTTTGGAGATAGGGTATAGGTATTGTGTATAACTTCTTGGAGAGTTTTTAGTTTGGTTGCTAAATGGCATATTTCACTTGTGTTTGGTAATCAAAGTTTGTTGCCATTCTTTTGGGGTGATAGTGATTAATTTTATAAAGGCAAATTAAGAATTGACAGCATTAAAATTCTGTGTCGAGGGAAGAGTCACTCAACAAAATATTTTCTCATGGGCTTGATCCTATGGGAAATAAATACATCTTTTTTTTTTTAAATATTTTGTTTTTAGTTGTAGATGAACACAATATCTTTACTTATTTTATGTGGTGCTGAGGATCGAACCCAGTACCTCACGCATGTGAGGCAAACGCTCAACTGCTGAGCCATAGCCCCAGCCCCAATAAATACATCTTTTTTATACTTTTTTGGCAGCAGCAAAGGTAGGTAAATATACCTGTATTATATTAATTTAAAAGCAGTTTTATAAATCTGTTTAAATATTATAAATTGATTATTACAAAACATTCATTTTAAATAGGTAGATTGTTTAAGCATTTGCATTTAAGATTTTAGTAACCAGAAAACTAAGAGTAGTGAACTACTTATTTTTGAACCAGTATAGTAGGACTGTATTTCTATTTAATTTTAAAGCTTGTTTAAAGAACTAGACACAAGTTCATTCCTGCATGCAATTTAGATATTAAAATCAGTACAGTTCTGATAATGTTTTTCTTTGAGGAAAAATACCTTACTTCCTTTGTTATAAAATAGTCTTTTATTTTTAAAAATTATAGATTATTCTTTTTGTTTTTAAGAACTTGGCAAGTGGCTTGAACCTCTGAAAAACCTTAGATTTGAAATTAACTGCATCCCAAACCTAATTGAATATGTTAAACAGGTAAGTAAAACTTAAGTGTTTTGATTTTGTGGAACTTTGTGATAGTATGTGGTAATAAAGCATTAAATCATTTGTGTAGATAATACAGAAATTGTGTCCTTGATTGACTTTGTAGGTAAATTGGTATATGGATGTAGCTAATTGTGTGTGTACATTAATACACATGCATATAACCCTGTGTACTGTATTGCTTTCTGCTACCAGTTTTTGTACTAATCTTTCATTTGAATTGGGAGATATCACCTGCCATTTTGATGACACTAACTAAAGTGTTTTAAAGTTAAATGCAATGGTAATGTAGCATATAACTATTTTAGTTAAACTTTAATTACTGAAAAAGAATTTCATTTAAAATACTTAAGTGGAAATCCCAAAAAACCAAAGCCCAAATGTTTTCTCTGATAAGTGGATATTGATCCATAATGGGGGGAGGGCAAGGAAAGAATGGAGGAACTTGGGCAGAGGGGATTGAGAGGAGGGGAGGTGGCATAGGACTGGGGAGAATGATGGAATGAGATGGATATTATTACCTCTGTACATGTATGATTGCACGAATGGTGTGACTGCATCGTTGTACAACCAGAGAAATGAAATTGTGCTCTATTTGTGTACAGTGAGTTGAAAGACATTCTGCTGTCGTGTATAACTAATTAGAACAACAACAAAAAAACTTAAGTGGAAATTGATAGGCCAATTTCAGTGCAGTGGGGACTAATTCTGTTGTTAATTTGGTATAGTCTTGTCTATAGTTGAAGTAATTCATAAAAGATGAAATTCTTAAAATCTACAATAATCATGTAATTTAAAAATAATTCATAATGTAATAATCATGGCATTCTTAGTTTGGATTTTGTTTTCTTTTTTTCTTGGCTCCTTAGTTGATCAATGTGTAGCATAGGAAGGAGGGATAAAGTCACTCATAGATACATACAAATTTTGAACTGAAGGGGCAGCATGGACTTTGAATTATCTCCTTTTTAATTTAGCAGATGAGGTGTGTGTGTGTGTGTGTTTTACAGTGTGTGTGAGAGAGGTATGTGTAAACCATTTTGGGGGGTGCTGGGGTTGTGGCTCAGTGGTAGAGTGCTTGCCTAGCATGTGGGAGGCCCTGGGTTCGATTCTCCGCACCACATATACATAAATAAAATGAAAGTCCATTGACAGTTAAAGTAAATATATACTTTAAAAAAAACATTTTAGTCTTGGAATTGCAGTGTATTATTAAAGTATATATACATATATATAAACACGCAAGATACATATGTATGTGAATATATATGTATACACAGATACAGATTTTTATATACACACACAGTTTGGATCTATTGTTTTTAGAACAACTTAGGATAATAGCGATTAATAGATATTATCTAGTTTGTTTCCATTCTGATCTAACAGCACAATATTGTTTGAGTTTATCTGTTTTAGATTTTTCTTCACTAACATTTCTACTCTTCTCTTTTCACTCTCTCCTAAGAATACTTCTAAGTTCTATGGTGGCATCATGGTCTTTTGTGTTCTTAACTCTTGCTTCAAATGACATATACAGCTTTTAATTGTGTTGTCTAAAATAAATTTAGATGGTCATGCATTCAGGGTACTTGTGCATGGCAGAGTGAATAAATGGGATGTCCAATAAATATTAAATGGCTTTAGTAAAAGTATTTAACTAATAATAAATTTAGTTCTAGAAATTTGAATTATATGTTGTAATTAAAAGTTTTGATTTTTGTGTAAATTCTTATCATATTAATTGCTATTATACTAAGTAATTCTTATCCCAAGTTCTGAAAACAGTAGATCCAAACTGGGTGTGATGGTGCACACCTGTAATTCCAGTGACTCTGGAGGCTGAAGCAGGAGGATCACAAGTTCAAAGCCAGCCTCAGCAATTTAGCAGGGACCTGAACAACTTAGGGAGACCCTATCTCAAAATGAAAAATAAAAAAGGCCTGGGGATGTGGCTCAGTGGTTTAAGTGCTGCTGGGTTCAATCCCTGGTAACAATGAAAAACAAAAAAAGCAGTAGGTCCAAGACTGAAACTTCCCTGTTGCCTTATGTAGTTTTGTAGAGCTATAAGAAAAAAATTAGAGGAAAACTTTATCTAAAGTGGGAAACATGAGAATTTATACTCTGAGACTTAGAGTGGGAAAATTTTGAATGTTATTTTTTCACATATTTAAACCATTTTTAATGCTAGTCTATGAAAGTTACAAAAACAAGTCTAACTATTTGTTGTTGGGAAACAACATAGGCAGACACTAAGGACATAAATAACTGTATTTCTTTTTTCTCTAACCATGCTTTCAACTTGGTATCTGCATTTTTAAAAAATCTGTGCTATGTAATCCAGAAACATTCGATGTTGCTTCCTCAGTTTTTGAAAGAGGGTTAGTACCCATAGGGCTTTTTTTTTAAAGTGTTTTTTAAAAATATATTTTTTAGTTGTTAGTGGACCTTTATTTTATTTATATGTCGTGCTGAGACTCAAACCCACTATCTCACACATGCTAGGTAAGCGTTCTACCACTGAGCTACAACCCCAGCCCAAGGGCTTTTAAAATAGATAGCTATTGTTTTAGTTTTGGGAGAGATGTATAAAGTGGGTAAAGAAAGAGGCTATTTTAAACCCTTAATACAGAGCATCTTATACATTTCTGTATATTTGCTTTGTTTTAATACTTTAATTATACTTGTATATTACAATTCTTTTTGTATAATAGCAATGTAGTATAACAATGCCAAATAAAATAACTTTGATAAATTTCTTTAGCTTGAGGGCCTTGTGTTTTGAATATATAAAATGTAAAATGTCCTATGTATTTAACTTAAAGATATTTTTATTGTTTTCTTTTCTGGTGTTCTGTTCTTTTGTGCTGGGAATCAAATCAGAGCCTTGTACATGTTAAGCATGTGCTCTACTACTGGAAGCACATATTTTTAACTAATGCCATCCTTAAATTTTCTCTTTTTTGATGGGTATGAAGAAATTAAACATTGTCTTCATTTTTATTTTTAAAGAATATTGATAACTTGATGACTGCAGAAGGAGTTGGCCTTACTACTGCTTTACGTGTTCTCTGTAATGTGGCATGCCCACCACCTCCTGTAGAAGGTAATGTGACTATTATATATTGAAACTACTATTTATTAAATTATGCAAATTCTTAAATGTTTATTAATATATAAATAATTATTTTTTTCTCCCCTTGTTTTATATAAAGGTCAACAGAAAGACCTCAAATGGAATCTTGCTGTTATTCAGCTTTTTTCTGCTGAAGGAATGGACACCTTTATTCGGGTTCTGCAAAAATTGAACAGTATTTTGACTCAACCTTGGAGGCTCCATGTGAACATGGGGACTACCCTTCACAGAGTTACTACTATATCAATGGCTCGCTGCACACTCACTCTTCTTAAAACTATGTTAACGGAACTCCTGAGAGGTGGATCCTTTGAGTTTAAGGACATGCGAGTTCCTTCAGCACTTGTTACTTTACACATGCTCCTGTGCTCTATCCCCCTCTCAGGTCGTTTGGACAGTGATGAACAGAAAATTCAAAATGACATCATTGATATTTTACTGACTTTTACACAAGGAGTTAATGAAAAGCTCACAATCTCAGAAGAGACTCTGGCCAATAATACTTGGTCTTTAATGTTAAAAGAAGTTCTTTCTTCCATCTTGAAGGTTCCTGAAGGATTTTTTTCTGGTCTCATACTTCTTTCAGAGCTGCTGCCTCTTCCTTTGCCCATGCAAACAACTCAGGTATCACTTACATATAACATGCATCTTATAAATGACTGCAGTAACACTTTTAATAAAGCCAGTGATTTTTGTTAAAACGAAAACTAATTCTCAGCCCTCTTCACCCCAAAAGACATAACTGGATGAGGGTGAGTTAGAACTGAAGCAAGGTGGTCATTGAAGTATGGGGGTAATGTTTTAAATAAATTTTTGTTAAAGTGAGTTTCATTATGCTGTTACATGTATTTGTACTTAAATTTTTTCTGTTATTTTAAATCCTTTCCCCCCTTTATCATGTGTTAGAATTTGCAAATAACTAGGCTTCTTCACCAATGGACTCTGCTGAACTGACTGCTAACCTGAGAACAATGAGATTTTTCAGACTCATTGAATTCAAAGCAAATGTTTAATTGTATAATAGAAAATTAAATGTTTTAAGCATGCATAAAGATGTTCTTTTTATAACAGTTCTTCCTGAACAGTTTTTGTGACTATAAATAAATATTAAAAATCTACGTACACACACATTATACTTTTTTAACAGGTTATTGAGCCACATGATATATCAGTGGCACTCAACACCCGAAAATTGTGGAGCATGCACCTTCATGTTCAAGCAAAGTTGCTCCAAGAAATAGTTCGCTCTTTCTCTGGCACAACCTGCCAGCCCATTCAACATATGTTGCGGCGTATTTGTGTTCAATTGTGTGACCTTGCCTCACCAACTGCACTTCTGATTATGAGAACTGTGTTGGATTTGATTGTAGAAGACTTACAAAGGTATTTTTATTTTGCATTAAGAAATTTTTCCTCAAGTTATTCTTGACACAGATACACTTTTTTCACTTAGAATTTGGAAACCATGGTTTAGAATGCCCAGATAACATATATACATTGTAAATATACACATATACATGTATGTATAAATAAATATGTAAATTATTTTTAATTAGAACACTTTATTTCATCATTTTATGTACAAGATACCTTGAGGGTCTTGATTTTGGACTTTTGAAAAGTGAAGTATAAAGAAATAAAAAAAAAATAGTGACTTAAGAAAATATATTATTGCAAACTTGAATTTATAAAAGTTTACAGTAATTGTAAAATTCCAGAGAAATTGTCATTATATTCAAGGAATGAAATATTTTATGCAAAATTTGTGTGAGTTTTAATAATGCCTTTAAAATCAAGAACTCTGTTTACTAAATGTATTGATTTTATTTCAGCACTTCAGAAGATAAAGAAAAACAGTATACTAGCCAAACCACCAGGTTGCTTGCTCTTCTTGATGCTCTGGCTTCACACAAAGCTTGTAAATTAGCAATTTTACATCTAATTAATGGAACTGTTAAAGGTGATGAAAGATACGCAGAGATATTCCAGGATCTTTTAGCTTTGGTGCGGTCTCCTGGAGACAGTGTTATTCGCCAACAGTGTGTTGAATATATTACATCCATTTTGCAGTCTCTCTGTGATCAGGTATTTATAATCATTTTATAAAGTTTGTGTGTGTGTGTGTGTGTGTGTGTATGTTAACATGCATGCATATGCATGTGCTTTAAAACTTGTCTTTATATGCATCTTGACTCAACAGAGAGCTCTCATATGCATTTTATTATCGCTACTGTGTAGGAAGATAAATTTGACAAGTGAAAGAATAGTAAAATGATGTGGTGCTTCATATAGGGTATGTATTTCATGAGTTTTTCCAAAGAATTTTTTTCTTCTTTGTAAGATTGCAACATTAGGTTTGGTTAATATCTGCTATGTTAATTTTCTTTGCAGTTTTATTACCAACCAAGTGATTCTTAAATTTTATAGCTGTGTTATTGATTGAGTTAAAAATGTTATCGTGTTAGGGATATTTTGAAGGCATCAAAGATTTTAGTGTGATTCAGACTACTGTGCTTACGACTATTGGCTAAAAGTAGTAATATTTTCCCTTGTTGTGTATGTTGTTATTTTATGAGATAATGATAATTGTTTTAGCTTTTAGAGCCCATTGTGATTGGAATCTTTAAAGGTTTCCATGCCTAATGGTATTTTAGGCTTGTCTGTTCATGTCAATTGGTTATCAGATATGATTTTTTTTTTCAGGCAAAATATTTTTAATAAAATACCAGGTTAGAAGAAAAAAATCCAATTTAGTTACATTTAAGATTCAAATGAAGGAGGAATATTTTTTGTGTGACTTGTTTTCATAAAAAAGGACCTGATAGAAAATAATTTTGGATGTGGTCAAAGGATATTTTAAAGTGTCCACTTGATTGGTATTTAAGTAATCCATCTTGGGTTGCATGACTATCCTTACTCCCCAGTCACACAGACCACATCCATAGCCTCTTTGTTATCCTTCCCTTCTGATTCACACCTTTGTTTTAAAGCCCTAAGCTTAGTTGAATACTACTTTGCAGTGTTTTGAAGAAATTAAAGATGATGATATACACCCCAGAATACTTCTGTTTATTTCAGTTTGCTTCTGTAAAGAGTCGTGGAAGTTTTTAGAGTTATTGTTAGCTAAACTTGTTTTATATGGAATACCAGAATTTTAAAATATATAAAAAGTAGAGGGAAATATTTAATTGGAGGACTACTTAAATGTTTATTTGTTCCATCACTTTTTATGATGGTTTAAATTCCATATTGATATGTTTATTAAAATGTTTCACTGAATGGCTAAAAAAAGATACAAAAGACTAAATAATAAAGTGATTTAGAATATTTTAGTCCCCCAAAAAACCTTTTCATTTAATCATTTGGAATAAGAAACTACACTTAGTAAAATATAGAAGAAAAATATTTTTTAAATATGTTCTTTTAAAAAAGTAAAAATATTGTAAAGCAAAATAAGCATTTCTTTAGCTGTGTGTTCCTATATTAACTCCTTTTGTGTGTGTGGTATGGTATTGGAGATTGAACTCCAATACTCTACGACTGAATTATATCCCCAGCCCATTTTATTTTTTATTCCTAGACAAGGCCTTGCTAAGTTGCTGAAGCTGACCTTGAACTTGGAATCTTTCTGCCTTGTCCCTGTAAAGCTGATTACAGGTGTTCACCACTATGCTTGGCCTTAAGTTAACTTAAAAGGGCCAAACAAGTCCTTTATTCTTGATGTATTTGAATCTGTGTTTGGATGGGACCATAACAATAGTATTTTAATTAGATAATTGTTAAGAATTAATTGCTGGGGCTGGGGATATAGCTCAATGGTATAGTGCCTGCCTGGCATGTGTGAGGCCCTGGGTTCAATCCCCAGCAACAACAAGAAAAAGCAATCAGTTAAAGATAGGTCAACTGAGATTATAGTATTCAATGAATCGAAGAGCTTTCTGCTGTCATGTATAACTGATTAGAACTAATAAAAAGATTAATTGCTGTGTACTTCTGAATAAATAGTTAAAATCCATATTTTTCCTTTCCTCCCTTACAGGACATTGCACTTATTTTGCCAACGTCTTCTGAAGGTTCTATTTCTGAACTGGAGCAGCTCTCCAATTCTCTACCAAACAAAGAACTGATGGCCTCAATCTGTGACTGTCTGTTGGCCACTTTAGCTAACTCTGAGAGCAGTTACAACTGTTTGCTGACATGTGTTAGAACAATGATG
The DNA here is from genome assembly GCA_004024805.1 of Geosciurus inauris. NCBI lineage: Eukaryota > Metazoa > Chordata > Mammalia > Rodentia > Sciuridae > Geosciurus > Geosciurus inauris. Next base: position 78,113 of record PVHX01006279.1, read on the forward strand.
TTTCTTGCAGAGCACGATTATGGATTATTTCATTTAAAAAGGTAATGCTTGTCAAACATAATATACTCTTAGATATAATTTTTTCCTATTGTACACCCCCCAAAATCTATTGATTAATACCTATTGTAGAAGTTGAAGGTATTTTTTATTTTTATTTTTTCATATTTTATTTGTTCTATTTAGGCTTACACGTTAACAGTGCAATATGATTCATTGTACATAGATAGAGGATAACATATCAATTCTCTAGTTGTAAGTTGTATAGAATCATAACATATATGCAGTCATACATAAAGTTAGGGCTATGATGACCATCATATTCCACCACCTTTACTGTCCCCATGCCCACTCCCCCCTTATACCCCTGTGAACAGAGATCCACCATTGTTCCCATGTCCTTCCCACATTATGGATCAGCATCCAGTTATCAACGAGTACATTTGGCATTTGGTTTTCTGAGATTGGCTTACTTCACTTAGCATGATATTCTCCAACTCCATCCATTTACCTGCAAATGCCATAATTTTATTCTCTTTTATTGCTGAGTAATATTCCATTGTGTGTATATATACCACAGTTTCTTTATCCATTCATCTGTCGAAGGGCTTCTTGGTTGGTTCCACAGTTTAGCTATTGTGAATTGAGCTGCTATAAACATTGATGTGGCTGCAGCACTGTAGTATGCTGTTTTTAAGTCTTCTGGATATAGACCAAGGAGTGGGATAGCAGGCTCAAATGGTGGTTCCATTCCAAATTCTCTAAGGAATCTCCATACTGCTTTCCAGCTTGGTTGTACCAATTTGCAGTTCCACCAGCAATGTATGAGTGTGCCTTTTTCCCCACAACCTCGCCAGCACTTATTGTTCTTTGTATTCTTTTTTTTTTTTTTTTTTTAATATTTTTTAGCTGTAGATGGACATAATGTCTTTATTTTATTGCTTTGTATGTGGTGCTGAGGATTGAACCCAGGGCCTCACGCATGTGAGGCAAGCGCTCTACCGCTGAGCTACAATCCCAGCCCGTTGTTTGTATTCTTGATAATTACCATTCTGACTGGCGTGAGATGAAATCTTAGGGTAGTTTTGATTTGCATTTCTCTGATTGATAGAGATGTTGAACATTTTTTCATATATCTGTTGATGGATTGTATATCTTCTTCTGTGAAGTTTGTGTTCAGCTCTTTGGCCCATTTATTGATTGGGTTGTTAGTTTTTTTCGTGTTAAGTTTTTTGAGTTCTTTATATATCCTGGAGATTAGTGCTCTATCGGATATGTGTGTGGCAAAGATTTGTTCCCAGAATGTCAGCTCTCTGTTCACTTCATTGATTATTTCTTTTGCTGAGAAGAAGCTTTTTAGTTTGAATCCATCCCATTTGTTGATTCTTGATTTTACTACTTGTGCTATAGGAGTCTTGTTAAGGAAGTATGGTCCTAATCCGACATGATCAAGATTTGGGCCTGTTTTTTCTTCTATTAGGCGTTGGTTCTCTGGTCTGATTCCCAGGTCTTTGATCCACTTGAAGGTATTTTTTTATGGGAACATTTTTATGTTTCTAGGAAAGACTCATTAGCGGTACAGTAAAAGAATTTTTAAATTTTTATTTTATTGGTGAGTAATATTCTAGCAGTCTAGGCTGTTTTTAATTTTCAGTGATTATGAATAAAGCTGTTCTAAACCTTTATATACAGATATAGGTTTTTATGTGTACCTACATTTCTCTTGGATAGATACCTCAGATTGGAGTTATTGGGTCATATGGTAAATACATGTTTAGCCTGTTAAGAAAGTGCCAAACTGTGAATGTTCTCTCTGATAAGTGGATGCTGATCCATAGTGTGGGAGGGGGCATGGGAAGAATAGAGAAACTTTGATCAAAGGGGAGGGGAGGGAAAGGATGGGACATGGGGGCAGGAAAGATGGTAGAATACGATCCACAACAATGCCGTAGGTTCATGTATGACTGCACATATGGTGTAACTCTATATTGTGTACAACCAGAGAAATGAAAAATTGTGCTCCTTTTGTGTACAATGAATCAAAGTGCATTCTGCTGTCATGTAAACCTAATTAGAATAAAATATATATATATAAAAAAACATTAAAAATAAAAGTTCCAAACTGTTTTCCAAAAGTAAATATATCATTTTGCATTCCCAGCAACAGTGCTTTAAAGTTCTAGTTGCTCCTCATTCTTATCAGAACTTGGTATTACCAGTTATTTTGTTTGTTAAAGGGGTTTTTACTGTATTTGCTCAGGCTGGCCTTGAACTCCTACCTCAAGTAGTCCTGTAATTTCAACCTTCCAGGTAGTGGGGACCACATGCAGTTGCACTGTGCCCAGCTTTCCTAGGTTTTTTGATATTATTCTGATACATTTTCTTTTTCTTTTTTCTTTCTTCTTCTTTTTCCCCGCTGTAATTCCTAAAGTGTTGTAGGAATAATCATTCTTAGTGTTATGTAATCCAGAGGTAACTCTAACACTGAGCTACATCCTCAGCCCTTTTTATTTTTTATTTTGACAGGGTCTTGATAAGTTGCCCAGGCTGGCCTGGAACTTTTCTGGGATTATAGGCATATGCCTGCAGGTTATATTATATTTCATAGACTGTGAATGTATAACTCACTTGCTTAAAGTTTTATGTAGTGGCTAGTAAGTAATTTGTATTGTCCAATTCTGAACCCCTTCTTTTTTTGTTAACAGTTTTATCTTTTTTTTAATATTTTCTCATTCCTGTTTGTTCTCTTTCCATTTTATTGTATTCTCAAGAGTTGGAATCTTGTCTTTCTCCCTTTTGTGTTGCTTCCCCAAAGTCTTGCATGATGTCATTTCAGAATCTAAACATATTTTCCAAACATAAACACTGCATGGTTAGTATTAATATTGTATTTATTTTCATTTTGGCTAGCTATGTTATAACTTAAAGGACAAATTAAGTATTAGAATAGTTTTTCCTTGAAATTCTCTCGGTCAACTAAAAACTGTGTAAAGGTCTAAGTGTTCCTGGAACATAGCCATTGTTTATGTAGTGTCTAAGACTACTTAAGCACTAGTGGCTGAGACTGCTGTTGTGTATCAGAGGTAAATAAACTGAGCTGTGTACGATCTGCACAGCCTAAATTATATACCATCTAGTTTTTAACAGAGAAGTTTGATGATCTCTGCCTTAGACCTTTAATTCTTTTTGTCAGATTAAAGTGTTGTAGGAATAATCATTCTTAGTAACTGTTATGTAATTTAGTTTTTCTGGGCAGGTTTTCGAGTTAGCTATATCCATCTTATGTTAGAGAAGTCCTTAAGTCCCTCAACAAATAGGGAACTGTTCAGTTTCTCATGCTAGGTTTTATAAATTCATTATCTGGAAAAATGTTTTCTTTATAAGCTTGAAGCTTTAAAAGGAGTTGGTAACTACAGATATTGCCTTGTTACATTGTGTATATGTGAAAATATTGGTTTCATTTTTAAAAATATTTTTATTTTAAATGTTTTATATTTATGTTTTTAAAATACATTTTATTCTGTCTGAACTTAGTTCGTTTCTTTCTTTCTTTTTTCTTTTTTTTTTTTGGTACCAGGGATTGAACTCAGGGGCACTTGACTATTGAGCTACATCCCCAGCCCTATTTTGTATTTTACTTAGAGACAGGGTCTCACTGAGTTGCTTAGTGCCTTGCTTTTGCTGAGGCTGGCTTTGAACTCACGATCCTCCTGGCTCAGGCTCCCAAGCCACTGGGATTACAGGCATGTGCCACTATGCTCGGCTTAGTACATTTCTTACACTAGCTTTATGTGCTCATATTTTCAACATAATATTTCATGGTTTTTTTTTTATTTACAGTTCTTTAAGGAAAAACAGTCGTGCTCTGCATAGTTTACTAAAACGAGTGGTCAGCACATTTAGTAAGGACACAGGAGAACTTGCATCTTCATTTTTGGAATTTATGAGACAAATTCTTAACTCTGACACAATGGTAAGTATGTATTTGGTGTTTTTAAATTTTACAAACTATCAATTTAAAAAATACTTAAGTTTAATAATACCTTGGAACTTAGAATACTGCTTTTTTTCCTTTACCCTCATCCCATTCTAAAAACTGGCTTCTGATTTATTTTAGAGAAATGATATTTAAGAGTAGAAAATATTAAAAAATTTTTTAATTTAGTGGGCATCATTAATTTGTGAAAACCCTATTACTTTGCAAGAGAGAAAAGTACTACCTATATTGCCTTCATTTATAATTTTTGTCCTTGAGTTACCTTGCTAGACTAATCAGAATGGTCAAGTTTTGCCAGTCTCTTTTCATGAGTTTTAATGTTGATTGATCTGTAACTTGTATAAAAAGAACAAGAAAATAAAATGATTATATGCATTTGTTTTAAAGAGATATTTTCTAATATTTTGATGTTATAGGGCAAATAATTTATCTCTTTTAATTCCTTGAAAATTAGTTGAAGGTAAGGGATAAAATATAATAGGACAGAAAGCCTAGGACATAAAAAAGGCAGAATGTGCTCACTTCTTGGGATACCAGGATACCAGCTAAGGACCCCTTCTCCCTGCTGGGAGAAGTCTATTTTACCCCTTTTTAAATAAACCCTGCTTTATATCTTTAAAAAAAGAAAAAGAATAGGACAGATCTCCTTCATCATTTTCTATATAACTACATAACTAACCTTAGGCAAGTGACAGTCAAGCATTTGATATCATCCAGGAAGTTTTGTTTTGTTGTAATATAGCCTGTCAATCTGTGGGGTACAATGTGATGTCCCTCCCTCACATTTTTTATTGGTGCTTTATAATTGTACATAATTATGGGTGTTGTTAAATATTTGTAAATGCACATAATATAACAATATAATTTGACCAGTATCACTCCCCAGCACTTCCCTCCCCTCTTCCCACCACCTTAGTCTCTAAAGTATTTATTTACTATCACTTAATTAAGCATTAACTGTGTTTTAGATTTTGTAATTTTGGGTGACTAAAGTTTATAATACTAGAGTATTTTGGGTCCATTTAGACATGAATTAAGAATTGTTTTATTAACTCTAAAAGCATATTGTTAAAATTTAATTAAGATTTCTCTTGCTGGGATTGATGGCACATGCCTGTAATCCCAGCGACTCAAGAGGCTGAGTATTATAGGAGCTGGGATTGTAGCTCAGTGGTAGAGTGCTTGCCTTGCATGCGGGAGGCACTGGGTTCGATCCTCAGCACCACATAAAATAAATAAAATAAAGATATTTGTGTCCATCTACAACTAAAAAAAAATTAAAAAAAAAAAAGAGGCTGAGTATTGCAAATTCGAGGATAGCCTTCGCAACTTAGTGAGAGGCTCTAAGCAATTTAGTGAGACCCTGTCTCAAAATAAAAAATGAGGGGCTGGGGATATAGTTCAGTTGGTAGAGTGCTTTCTTTGCATATGCAAGGCCCTGGGTTCAATCCCCAGCACCACCAAAAATAAAAATAAAAAAAGAAAGAAAGAAAACACAATATATATTTAGCCGGGCGCAGTGGTTCCCGCCTATAATCCCAGCACTTTGGGAGGCTGAGACAGGAGAAATACAAGTTCAAAGCTAGCATCAGCAATGGTGGCCAGGTGCTAAGCAACTCAGTGAGACCCTGTCTCTACATAAAACATAAAGTAGGGCTGGCTCAATGGTTGTGTGCCCCTGAGTTTAATCCTTAGTACCAAAAAAATAAAATAAAATAAAAAGAAAAAAAAGGGCTGGGGGTGTGGCTTACTGGTAAAGAGTTCCTGGGTTAAATCCTTAGTACTCCCCTGCCCTCCCTGAAAAAAAAGGATTCCTCTTAGTATTTTTCAATATCATGTTGTATTGTGGACTGAATTCCAGAAGCCATTAATAGGCCTTCCTTTAAGAAATATTCAGGGAGCCAGTTGTGGCTCAAGTTTGTAATCCCAGCATTTAGGGAGGCTGAGACAGGAGAATCGCGAGTTCAAAGCCAGCCTCAGCAAGAGCGAGGCGCTAAGCAACTCAGTGAGACCCTGTCTCTACATAAAACACAAAATAGGGCTGGGGATGTGGCTCAGTGGTCGAGTAACCCTGAGTTCAACCCCCAGTACCAAAAAAAAAAGAAATATTCAGGGTAAAATAATTATGGAAATATTTTCCCCAATGAAAAATATAGTAAAAGCTCTAATAGGTCCTGAAAGTTTTACAATTAATGCAGCTTTGTTTAAATATATTGCTTATAAAACGCGCGTGCGTGCGTGTGTGTGTATGTGTGTGCGTGTGTATACATACTGTAGGTCAGAATGTACTCTGTTAACACTGGTTTAAGAAATTTAGTTCATGTTAAGATTTATGTTTGGGGAGCATTGAAAATGACCTGTTTAGTACAGTGTTACCAAAATAAATATGGTATTTCATAAGAAAATACACATTTACTATTTGGTATTTTCTTACATGTATAATTTATATTGAGATTATCTAATCCAGCCAGTCCTTCTTGGCTGCCTGTCATGTTTGTAGATGTTGTCTTGCCATTTTTTTGACAAATTATTATTTGCTTTGTATCATGTCTGGTTTATTGAAGTCATTTACCAGATGCTTAGATTCTGAAACATAGGCATATATTTAACAGTAGAGATGAGATTTAAGGAGATTTTATTTTAGTATTTTACTTGGTGAAAGATTATTTGTTAGTTTCACTAGCTCCTAAGTGATGTTGTTAACAGAATGACAGAGTTTCTTACACATGTCATCAAACAGTTCCAGGTCCAAAACCACTAAACATGGAATTTTCAAAATCAAATGGTCTTTCCCATGATTTTTAAAAAATATGTGCCTTACTGTTTTTTCTTTTTTCTTTTTGGTATAGGGGATTGAACCAAGCCAGAGGTGCTTTACCACTGAACTACACACCTAGGCCTTTTTATTTTTTGAGACAGAATCTTGCTAAGTTTTTTAGGGTCTTGCTAAAGTGCCAAGGCTGGCCTAAAACTTGTAATTCTGCTGTCTCATCCTGCCGAGTTGCTAGGATTACAGGCATATGCCGCCACCCCTGGGTGCATTATTTTCAGTTCATTGATCTTCTCTTACCTCCAAGATAGGATCATGAATTATTAGCTGATTTTCTTCCTTGTTCATTATCTTCAGCAGCTGCTTATTCTTTTCAGTTTTAGTCACAAAATCTTTCATACTTCATTCCCTACTTTTTTTTTTATCTTCCCCAGTATTACCATAGGTTTCTATTTTTTAAAAATAAACCTTTTCAGAGACTTAATAATTCATATTCTGTAAAATTTACCTATTTAAACTGACAATTTAGTGTCAGCTTTATCAGTCTAAAAAGAAACCTCATACCCATTATCCTAAACTCCCATTTCAACTTTTTCCCCATCCCATGACAACTATTAATTTATTTTTTGTCTTGATGTCAATTTTTACCAAAAAAGCTGCTGGGGTTTTGATTGGAACTGTTTTAATCTGTAGGTGAATTTTGGGAATATTACTGACTTTAACAATATTAAGTCTTCATATGCATAGACATGAGTCATGTTTTCATTTATTTTGGTCATCTTTAATCTATGATATTTTATAGTTTTCATTGTGCAAATCTTATACCTCTTTTGTTAAATTTATGTCCCTAATATGGGAATTATCTTTTATAAATGCCAATTATTTTGAAAATTTTATTTCTGAGTTTTTTGCTGGCAGTGTTTAGAAATACAGTCTATTTACTGGGCATGGTGACTCATACCTGTAATCCCAGCAGCTCAGGATGCTGAGACAGGAGGATTGCAAGTTTGAGGCCAGCCTCGGCAACTTAGTGAGGCCCTGTGCAACTTAGTGAGACCCTGTCTTAAAATAAAAATAAAAAGGGCTAGGATGTGGTTCAATGGTTAAGGGTCCCTGGGTTAATTTCCTGGTACCAAAAAAAAAAAAAAAAAAAAGAAAATAAGAAGAAATACAATCTATTTTTGTATAACAATGTTATTTGTAACCTTGCTGTATTCACCATTCAGTTTTAATATTTTCTTTTAGGATTTTCTATGTACAATATCATGTCATCTTCAAATAGAGACAATTTTACTTCCTTTCTGATTTGGTTGCCTTTTTATTTCTTGTTAAAATTTGTTAGCTATGGTTTTTAGTTTTTATTCATTTTATTTTTGTGTTTGTGTGTATGTGTGTTGTGCTGGAGTCAAGCCCAGGACCTTGAGCACATTGGGCAAGTGCTCTACCAACTTGAGCTATAGCCCCAGCCCAAGCTATGCTTATTTTAGATGTTCTTTGTTGGGTTGGTGAAGTTCCTTTCTATTCCTAAGTTAAGTGTTTTTAACATGAAAAGTTTTTGGATTTTGTCAAATGCTTTTTTTTGAGTCCATTGAAATGGTCGTTTTTTCCCATAGTCTACCAAATAGTATATATTTCATTGAGTTTTTTTCTCTTTATTTGTTATTGATTCTTTTTAGTTATACATAATATTAGGATTCATTTTGATACAGTTATAAAAGCATGGAATATAATTTTCTAATTGAGTCTCCAGTACTTCCCTTTTACCTCCTCCTTTGTTTCCTTCCCTCTACTCTACTGCTATTTACTTATAGTTTTGGGTTTTGTTTTGTTTTGTTTTGTTTTGTTTTACTTTGTGCCTAGTGGATATACATAATGGTGAGATTCACTCATATTCATGTGTGTACATAGGAAAGTTAGGTCAGATTCATTCTATTGTTCTTTCCTTATTTCATCCTACCTCTTTCCCCCTCAGTCCCCTTCCTCTACTCCATTGCTCACTCTTTTATTTTGATGAAACCCTGTTTACCACCATTTCATTTGAATTTTTGCATGTTAAACCAACCTTGCAGTTGGGTGTGGTGGTGCATACCTGTAAGCCAGCCTCATCAAAAAGCAAGGTGCCAGCACCTCGGTGTAAAATGCAAAAGAGGGCTAGGAATGTGGCTCAGTGGTTGAATGCCCCTGAGTTCAATCCCTGGTGCAAAAAAAAAAGAACAAACCAGCCTTGCATTTGTGGGATAAATCTTACTTGATCTTGATGGTATGATCATTTTTATATGTTGCTGGATTAAGTTTGCTCCATTTTATTGAAGATTTTTATGTCTATTCAAAAGGAATTTTGGTTTGTGACTTTATTTTCTTGTGATATCTTTGGCTTTGTTAAGTGACTTGAGAAGTTTCTTGTTTTTGGAAGAGTTTGTGAAGGATTGTTGTTAATTATTTAAATATTTGGTAAGGTTTACCAGTGAAGTCATTTGAGTTTGGACTTTGCCGTGTAAGAAGTTTTTAGTTTAGTTTTTTTTTTTGTTGTTTTCTCCTTGAGGTACTGAGGATTGAACCCAGAGGCATTCTACCACTGAGTGATCCCCCTCCAGCCTTTTTTATTTTGAGATAGGGGCTGCAGGTTGGCCTCAAGCTTAACAATCTTCCTGCCTCAGCCTTCAAATTGCTGGGATTATAGATGTGTACCATCACACCTGGCAGGTTTTGTTTTTTGATAGTAATTCAATTGCATTACTTATGGTTGGTCTTTTTAGAGTTTTTGTAGCTTCTTGAGTCAGTACAGTGGTTTGTATCTTTTTACAAATTTGTCCCTTTACATTCATCTTCATTATCTAATGGATGGCAACTTTACTACACTATATTGTTTTAATTACTCTATTTTATTTCTAGTTATTAATCTCTTAACTGCCTAATTTGTAAATTAAGCTTTATCATAGGTATATATGTATAAGAAAAGTATAAATAGTATGTTGAGGATTCAGTAATACTCCCACTAGGGGGGGGTCTTGGAATGTCTCCCTTGTGGATATTGGGGAGTACTACTGTAACCATCCATTTTTTCTATTTTACATAGTCCATTTCATTTATTTCTGCTCCAATGTTTATTATTTCCTTCCTTCTGCTTGTTTTGGGTTTAGTTTGCTATTCTATTTCTGGTTTCTTAAGGTAAAAAGTTAGGTTAATTTCATTTCCTTGTGACTGAAGAAGTCCTTTTAAATTTGTTGAGCCTTGTTTTTAATGGTTAGCATGGTCAATCCTGAAGAGTATTCTTGTGCACAGAAGATAGTTTTCTCTGGTTGTTTGGAGGAATGTTTTATAAATGTCTCTTGGGAGTGGTTGATTTATAATTTTTTAAGCTGTTTCCTTGTTGCTTTTTTTTTTTTTTTAATCCTCTTCCCTCAGTCTCCTAAGCTGCTGGGATTACAGGCACATGCCACTGTACTCGACTTGTCTTTTAATCTAAAGTGTGTCTGTTGTAGATAGCAGGTAGAATTGAATTGTATTTTGTTTTTTGTGTTCTGCCAATTTGAATGGTATATTCAGTTCATTTGTGTTTCATTACTGGTAAGACTGTATTTATGTCTGACATTTTACTATTTACTTTGTATATATCTTACATCCCCCTTTATATCCACTATGCCTTTTGTATTAAATACATATTTCCTATTTAATTCCCATTTTGACTTTGTTATTGTTAGTTTTACTAAATTTTAAAATTTATTTTGTAGAGATCAGCATCTTCATTTACTATAATGAAGGTCAGCTTAATACCGACTTAATTTCTTTTTTTAATTTTTTAAAATTTAAATTTAAAAAAAAATCTTTTGGTACCATGGATGGAACTCGGAGGCACTCGACCACTGAGCCACATCCCCAACCCTATTTTGTGTTTTATGTAGAGACAGGGTCTCACTGAGTTGCTTAGCACCTTGCTCTTGCTGAGGCTGGCTTTGAACTTGCGATTCTCCTGTCTCAGCCTCCCAAAGTGCATGCACCACTGCCTCTGGCTTAATACAAACTTAATTTCAATAGTATATCAAAACTACTACAATATGTCTTTGTTCCTTCCTCTCGCTGCTTCCTTTGTGTTGTTACTTCCATACAGAATTCATCTTTATACATTGAGACCGCCCACACTGTTTTTAGTGATTGCTTTTATGCAGTTGTCTTTTAATTTAGATAGAAGAAAAGATACAAATAAATATGTTTGTACTTTTAAAATATTCACCTATGTTGTTGATTTTTATTGACACTTTTTATTTCTTCATGTGGATACAGATTAATACCTAATATTATTTCATTTCGGTATGACATACTCCTGTTAGTATTTTTTGTAGATTAGGTCTGCTGTTTGTCTTTAATTTCTCCTTCATTTTTAAAACAATAGTTTTACCAATTAAAGGATTTTTTTTGGAGGGGGGACCAACGATTGAACTCAGGGCCCTCAACTACTGAGCCACATCCCCAGCCCTATTTTGTATTTTATTTACAGACAGGGTCTCCTGAGTTGCTCAATGCCTTGCTTTTGCTGAGGCTGGCTTTGAACTCACATTCCTCCTGTCTCAAACTCCCAAACCGCTGGGATTACAGGCATGCGCCACCATGCCTGGCTAAGTTAAAGGATTTTCAATTGATAGTCTTTCATCATTTTGAATTTATCTTCCCAATGCATTCTGGTTCCATGGGTTCTCAAGCAGCTGTTGATTTTATTTAAGTCTCCTCTTATATGTGTCACCTCTTTTGTCTTTGACTCTCAGCAATTTGATTATGATATATTTAAGTGGGGATCTCTCTAAGCTTATTGTACTTGGGGTCTGTTGGGCCTTTTTCAAGTGTAGATTAATTTATTTCATCAAATTAGGGAAATTTTTAATCATTTTTCTTCAGATTCTCTTTCTGATTCCTTCTTTCCTCTTTTGATACTCTTGTTCTATGTTGATGATTTTAATGGTATCCCACAGATCTCTGTTTGTGGTTCTTAATTCTTTGTTTCTTAAAAGTGCGTAATCTCAGTTGACTTATCTTTGAGTTTTTTTTTAATTTTTAATTTTTAGTTGTATATGGACTCGATACCTTTGTTTTCATGTGGTGCTAGGATCAAACTCAGTGCCTTATGCATGCTAGGCAAGCACTCTACCACTGAGCCACAACTCCAGCCCTCTAACTGATTTTGTTGTTGTTGCTGGGGATTGAACCCAGGACCTCATGCATGCTAGGCAGGCACTATATCACTGAGCTACCTCCCCAGCCCCAAATTCACTGATTCTTTCTTTGTCAACTGAAATCTGCTTGCTATTGAGCTTTTTACTGATTTTTTCATTTTAGTTATTGTAGTTTTCAACTCCAGAATTTTTATTATTGCTTTCTAAAGAAATTATCTTAGGCCTTTAATTTTTTTTGGAACCAGGGATTGAACCCAGAGGCACTTAATCATTGAGCCACATCCCCAGCCCCCTCCACCTTTTTGAGACAGGGTTTCGATATGTTGCTGAGACTGGAGGCTGGCTTTTGAACTTGTGATCCTCCTGCCACAGCCTCTGGAGCCACTGGAATTACAGGCATATACCACTGCACTGGGCTCCAGTTTCCTTTAAAATATTACTCACTTTTCTGTTACATTCTGAACAATTCTCTGAGTTCTTATTTTCCTAAAGTGAACATCAGATTATATTCCTTTATTCTGTAATAACTTTTGGTGTCTGTAGGATAAATTCCAAACTTTGTAGTATGGCATTCAAGAACATTCACTATCTGGCCAAAAAGCTACCCTTGAAATCATTACTTCTTTAGAAAACATTTTTATAGTATGCCATTGCTGATAAGTTTTTTAAAAAATCTTTTTATTTGTAGATGAACACAATAACTTTATTTTATTTATTTATATTTTATGTGGTGCTGAGGATTGAACCCAGTGCTTCACATGTGCTAGGCAAGTGCTTCACCACTGAGCCACAACCTCAGGCCTCATAAATCTTATTTAATTTTATTTCTTTTTAAAAAAATTTATTCTAATTAGGTATAGAAGACAGCAGAATGCATTTTGATTCATTGTGCACAAATGGAGCACAACTTTTCATTTCTCGGGTTACATACGATGTAGAGTCACACCATATGTGCAGTCATACATGTACCTAGGGCATTGATGTCCATCTCACTCCACCATCTTTTCCTGCCCCCATGTTCCCTCCCCTCTCCTCCCATCCCTTTGACCAAAGTTCCTCCATTCTCCCCATGCTCCCTCCCCCATTATGATCAGCATCCACTTATCAGAGAGAACATTTGGCCTTTGGGTTTTGGGATTGGCTTACTTCACTTAACATGATGTTCTCAAACTCCATCCATGTACCTGCAAATGCCATAATTTTATTCTCATTTAATGCTGAGTAATATTCCATTATGTATATATACCACAGTTTCTTTATTCATTCATCTATTGAAGGGCATCTAGGTTGGTTCCACAGTTTAGCTATTGTGAATTGAGTTGCTATAAATATTGAAGTGGATGCGTCACTGTAATATGCTGTTTTTAAGTCCTTTGGGTATAGACCAAGGAGCGGGATAGCTGGGTCAAATGGTGATTTCATTCCAAGTTTTCTAAGGAATCTCCATACTGCTTTCCAGATTGGCTGCATCAAGGTTCAGTCCCACTAATGAGTGTGTCATTTCCCCCATATTTCCCCCCAACACTTGTTGTTTGTATTCTTGATAACTGCCATTCTGATTGGTGTGAGATGAAATTGTAGAGTAGTTTTAATTTGTATTTCTCTAATTGCTAGGATTTTGAACATTTTTTCATATATTTGTTGATTGATTGTATATCTTCTGAGAAGTTTCTATTCAGCTCCTTAGCCCATTTATTGATTGGGTTGTTTGTTTTTTTGGTGTTAAGTTTTTTGAGTTCTTTATATATCCTGGAGACTAGTGCTCTATTTGATGTTTGTGTGGAAAAAATTTGCTCCCCAAATGTAGGCTCTCTGTTCACTTCATTGATTGTTTCTTTTGCTGAGAAGAAGCTTTTTAGTTTGAATCCATCCCATTTATTGATTCTTGCTTTTATGTCTTACCCTTTAGGAGTTTTGTTAAGGAAGTTGGGACCTAATTCGACATGATGATTTGGGCCTACTTTTTCCTCAATTAGGTACAAGGCGTCTGGTCTAATTCCTAGGTCCGTGATCCACTTTGAGTTGAGTTTTGTGCATGGTGAGAGATAGGGGTTTAGTTTCATTTTGGTGCATATGGATTTCCAGTTTTCCCAGCACCATTTGTTGAAGAGGCTATCTTTCCTCCAGTGTGTGTTTTTGGCCCCTTTGTCTAGTATGAGGTAATTGTATTTGTGTGTGTTTGTCTCTGTGTCTTCTGTTCTGTGCAGGTCTACATACATTGGTCTACATGTCTATTTTGGTGCCAGTACCATGCTGTTTTTGTTACTAAAGCTTTGTAGTATAGTTTAAGGTCTGGTATTGTGATGCCTCCTGCTTTACTCTTCTTGCTAAGGATTGCTTTGGCTATTCTAGGTCTCTTGTTTTTCCAAATGAATTTTATGATTCTTTTTCTATTTCTATAGGAATGATGTTGGAATTTTTAATTGGAATTGCATTGAATTTGTATAGTGTATTGTGTAGTATGGCCATTTTGACAATATTGATTCTGCCTATCCAAGAGCATGGGAGATCTTTTCATCTTCTAAGATCTTCAATTTTTAGTGTCCTATAGTTCTCATTGTAGAGGTCTTTCGCCTCTCTTGTTAGATTGATTCCAAAGTATTTTATTTTTTTTGAGACTATTGTGAATAGGGTAGTTTCTTCATTTCTCTTTCAGAGGATTCATCACTGATGTATAGAAATGCATTTGATTTATGGGTATTGATTTTATATCCTGCTGTTTTGAGGAATTTGTTTATTAATTCTAGAAGTTTTCTGGTGGAATATTTTGGATCCTCTAAGTAAAGAATCATGTCATCAGTTAATAATGATAGTTTACGTTCTTCTTTTCCTATTCGTGTCCTTTTAATTTCTTTTGTCTATCAACTTGCTCTGGCTAGAGTTTCAAAGACTATGTTGAATAGAAGTGGTAAAAGAGGGCATCCCTGTCTTGTTCCCGTTTTTAGAGAGAATGCCTCCAATTTTTCCCCATTTAGGATGATGTTGGTCCTTGGTTTTGCATAGATAGATTTTACAATGTTGAGGTATGTTCCTACTATCCCTAGTTTTTCTAGTGTTTTGAACATGAAGAGGTGCTGTATTTTGTCAAATGCTTTCTCAGCATCTATAGAGATAATCATATGATTCTTATGTTTAAGTCTATTGATGTGATGAATTACATTTATTGATTTCCATGTGTTGAACCAATCCTGCATGCCTGGGATGAAACCTACTTGATTGTGGTGCACTGTCTTTTTAATATGTTTTTGTATATGATTTGCCAGAATTTTATTGAGAATTTTTGCATCAATGTTCATCAAGGATATTGGTCTGAATTTTCTTTCTTTGATGTGTCTTTGTCTGGTTTTGGATTCAGGCTGATTCTAGCCTCATAGAATGAGTTTGGAAGGATTTTGTCCTTTTCTATTGCATGGAATAATTTGAGGAGTATTGGTATTACTTCTTCTTTGAAGGTCTTATAGAACTTGGCTGAGAATCCATCTGGTCCTGGGCTCTTCTTGGTTGGTATGCTTTTGATGGCATCTTCTATTTTCATGAAATTGATCTGTTGTGTATGTCTTCCTGATTTAGTTGGGCAGATCATATGCCTCTAAAAATCTGTTGGTACCTTCAGGATTTTCTACTTTACTGGGGTATAGATTTTCAAAATAGTTTCTAATTATCTTTTGTATTTCAGTAGTGTCTGTTGTGATATTTCCTTTTTCATCTTGAATTATAGTAATTTGAGTTTTCTCTCTCCTTTTCATTAGGGTGGCTAATGGTTTATAACTTTTATTTATTTTTTTCAAAGAACTAGCTTTTTATTTGGTCAATTTTTTGAATTTTTTTTGTTTCAGTTTCATTTATTTCAGCCCTGATTTTAATTATTTCCTTTCTTCTACTTCTTTTGGTATTGATTTGTTCTTCTTTTTCTAGAGATTTGAGATGTAATATCAGGTCATTTATTTGTTGCCTTTTTCTTCTTTTAGTGAATGAGCTCAATGCAATGAACTTTCCTCTTAAGACAGCCTTCATAGTGTTCCAGATTTTGATAGGTTGTATCAGAGTTCTCATTTACCTCTAAGAAGGTAAATGATGTCTTCTTGATGTCTTCTCTTATCCATGTGTAAAAATTTTTTTTTAATCTCCTCCTTGATGTCTTCTCTTATCCATGCATTGTTCAATAGCATATTGTTTACTCTCTAGGTGTTGGAGTAGCTTCTATTTTTTATTTTATCATTGATTTCTAATTTCATTCCATTATGGTCTAATAGAATGCAGGGTAGTATCTATATCTTTTTGTATTTGCTAAGACTTGCTTTGTGGTATAACATATTGTCTATTTTAGAGAAGGATCCATGTGCTGCTGAGAAAAAAGTGTATTCACTTGTTGATGGATGAAATATTCTGTATATGTCTGTTAATTCTAAATTATTGATTGTATTATTGAGTTCTATGGTTTTTTTGTTTAGTTTTTGTTTGGAAGATCTGTCCAGTGGTGAAAGAGGTGTATTAAAGTCACTCAGTATTATTGTGTTGTGGTCTATTTCATTCTCAAAATTGAGAAGAGTTTGATATGCATGGATGCTCCATTCTTCAGGGCATAGATATTTATGATTGTTATGTCTTATTGATGTATGGTTCCCTTAAGCAGTATGAAATGACCTTCTTTATTCCTTCTGACTATCTTTGGTTTGAAGTCTACTTTATCTCATGTGAGGATGGAAAACCCTGCTTGTTTTTGCGGTTTATGTGAGTGGTATGTTTTTTCCCATCCTTTCACCTTCAGTCTCTGGGATGTTTTTGTTTGGAAGATCTGTCCAGTGATCCAGTCTATGAGATGAGTCTCTTTTTTTTGGTACTGGGGATTGAACTCAGGAGTACTCCACCACTGAGCCACATCCCCAGCCTTATTTTGTGTTTTATGTAGAGAAAAGGTCTCATTGAGTTGCTTAGCGTCTCGCTGGTGGTGAGGCTGGCTTTGAACTTGCGATTCTCCTATCTCAGCCTCCTAAAGTGCTGGGATTACAGGTGTGCACCACTGTGCCCGGCTGAGACAAGTCTCTTGAAGGCAGCATATTGTTGGGTCTTTTTTTTTTCATATAATCTCTCAGTCTATATCTTTTAATTTGTGAGTTTGGGCCATTAACATTGAGAGTTTTGTATTTCCTGAAATTTTGGTTTATTTTTGATTTTTAACTTGACTTGGTTTCTCCTTTGATTGGCTTTTCCTTTAGTGTAGTTTCTTCCCTTTGCTGATTTTCATTGTTGTTTTTCATATTCTCCTCATGGAATATTTTGCCGAGAATGTTCTCTAGTGCAGGCGTTCTTGTTGTAAGTTATTTTAGCTTTTGTTTATCATGGATGGTTTTTACTGTGTCCTCAAATTTGCAGCTTAATTTTGCTGGATATAAGAATTTTGGTTGGCATCCGTTTTCTTTCAGAGATTGGTATGTTGTTCCAGGATCTCCTGGCTTTGAGGGTCTCAGTTGAGAAATCTGCTGAAATCCAAATTGATTCCCCCTGTATATAATCTGAACCTTCTCTCTTGCAGCTTTTAAAATTCTATCCTTATTGTTTATGTTAGGCACTTTCATTATAATGTGCCTTGGTGTGGATCTGTTGTAGTTTTGTACATTTGGTGTTTTCTAAGCCTCTTGAATTTGATTTTCCAGTTCATTCTTCATGTTTGGGAAGTATTCTGATATTATTTCATTGAAGAGATTGTGCATTCCTTTGGTTTGTATCTCTGTGCCTTCCTCTATCCTGATAATTCTTAGATTTGGTTTTTTCATGTTATCTCATAATCTTGGATACTCTGTTCATGGTTTCTTACCATCTTCATTGTGTGGTCAACTTTATTTTCAAGATTATATATTTTGTCTTCATTGCGTAAGGTTCTGTCTTCTAAGTGATCTAGATGATGATGCTTTCCATTGGATTTTTTATTTGGTTTATGGTTCCCTTTCAAATATTTCTGTTTGATTTTATTTTAGAGTCTCCATCTCTTTCTTGAAGTAATCTTTTGCTACCTGTATTTACTCTATTATCTCTTTGTTGGAGTTATTAATTGTTGCCTGTCTGTAATTGCTCCCATATTAGTCTGTGCTTCACAGATCACTTTAATTATGTACATTCTGAACTCTCTCTGACATTTCATCTAATGTGCTGTCAATGAATTCTATTATGATAGCATCTTGGTTTGTTTGGGGCATTTTCTTCTCGTCTTTTCATGTTATTCATGTGTCTTTCTCTCTAGCAGTGCCGATCTGAGGTATTACAGTTTCTACGCTGTAATCTTATAGTGTCCCTTCAGGTTACCTATATCTCACCTCTGGTGTAACCAGGCGTACAGGGACCTTAGTGATAGTCTTCCTGGTCCTGGCTATTGTCTCTAGACTGAAGCAGGCCGGGACAGCCACGCCCAAAGCACTGGTCTCATCCTCCATGCATGTGCGGCTGGGATCGGTCTGCTCTGCCTCATAAGCGCCTTGGGCCCACCTTTATTTTTTTCCTTGGTCACATTTCTCTTGCTGGTGTCTGTCTCTCTCCTTCTTCCCCCGACTTTTTTTTCTGGCCAAATGTATTTATCAATGCCTATTTTAATGCATTTTTAAAAAATTTAGTTATACATGGACACAATATCTCTATTTTGTTTATTCATTTTTTTTTTAGTATTTTTGTTTTAGCTGTGACTGGACCTTTTTATTTGTATTTATTTATATGTGGTGCTGAGAATCTTAGTGCCTCACGCATGCTAGGCAAGTGCTCTACCACTGAGCCACAACCCAGCCCCTTGTTTATTCATTTTTATGTGGTGTTGAGGATTGAACCCAGTGTTTCACATGTGCAAGACAAGCTCTCTGTCACTGAGCCAAAATCCCAACCCCAAGTTTTAATGTATTTTAATTTTTGAAGTTTTCTGAGATTTACTTTTCCTTCTTTGCTTTTCATAGCATGTTTTCTTTATTATAAGTCATTGTGTGTGTGTATGTGTGTGTGTGTGTGTGTGTGTGTGTATTCCCCCCACCCCAATTCGTGAAATTAGCTCGGGCCATAGATCTGAAGTAGCTTTTTCTTAGAATACTTGTGCAGTGTTTCATACAAACTCGGCACAGTGGTACACACCTGTAATCCCAGTAACTCTGAAGGTTGAGGCAGAAGAATAACAAGTTTGAATCAGACTCAGCAAGGCCCTCTCTTGAAATAAAAAATAGAATGGGCTAGGGATATTGTTCTGTGGTAAAGAACCCTTGAGTTAGCTGGCACAGTGGTGCATGCCTTAAATCCCAGCAGCTTGGGAGGCTGAGGCAGTAGGATTGCAAGTCACTCAGCAATTTAGTGAGATCCTGCGGAAATTAGTGAGACCCTGCCTCAAAATAAAATATAAAAAGGGCTGGGAATGTGGCTAAGTGCCCTTGGTTTTAATCCCTGGTACCAACAAAACCCAAAACAAAACAAAACAAAAAACCTTTGGGTTCAACTCCCAGCTTAAAAAGAAAGAAAGAAACAAAGATAGAAAAGAGAAAAAGAAATCTTATGAAGTTTAAAAGCTGGTTTTCAACAAATGCATAACAAAGTTGAAACAGTATTACACACAAATTTGATAGAATTTCCATTTTCTTAAAACAATTCTGTATATATATATATATATTTTTTTTAATCTTCTTGCTGGATGTGTCTGTAATTCTAGTAACTATGGGGACTGAGGCAGGAGGATTGTAACTTTGAGGCTAACCTCAACAATTTAATGAAACCGTCTCAAAATTTAAAAATGGTGGGCTGGGGTTATGGCGCAGTGGTAGCGTGCTCACCTAGCACGAGGGAGGCACTGGGTTCGATCCTCAGCACCACATAAAAATAAAAATAAAGCTATTTTGTCCACCTACAACTAAAAAATAATTATTTAAAAAAAAATTTAAAAATGGTGGGGCTGGGATTACGGCTTAGCGGTAGAAAGCCTGCCTAGCACATGTGAGGCACTGAGTTTGATCCTTAGCACCACACAAAAATAATTAAAATAAAAATTTAAAAATGTCTAGGAATGTAGCTCAGTGGTAAAGCACCCCTGAAATCAATCCCCAGTAGAATAAATAAATAAAAAAATAATGAAGAAAAAGTTGCTACTTATCACAGTAATGTCTATATAGAAAACTTGAAAATACACTAAATTTATAGATTTTCTAAAGCTACTCTTAATTATAAGCAAGTGGATTAGAATATAAAGGCATTTTATTTTGTTCAAAACCATTTCTATTCATAATAATAAAAAATAAAGGTAGTATGGAGAGATGAAAATTTTAAATCATTTCAAATATTTTAATGAGTTCATAGTTTGATCTCTTCCCTTGAATTTTTAAAAATTGATATCAATTAAATTTTAGCAGGATTCAGTGGTGCATATCTGTAGTCCCAACTGCTTGGAAGCCTGAGATAGGAGAATCACAAGTTCAAGGCCAGCCTCTGCAACTTAGGCCCTAAGCAACTTAGTGCCCCACCATCTCAAAATAAAAAATAAGAATGTGGCTTAGTGGTAAATTGCCCCTGGGTTAAATCCCTCACCAAAAAATAGACAAACTTTAGTAATCTTCTTCACCTTACTCCTTTTAAATGGATTTTTAAAAATTTAAATACAGTTTTAAGCTTACAGTAAAATAAGAGTAGAAAGTGCAGGATTTCCACATATCCCTTGCCTCCACACAAGAGCAAATTCCCCTACTGTGGACATTCTGAATCACAGAGGTATTACCCAAAGTACATTTTACATTAGTGTGAAAGACATTTTGATTTCTTTCTTCCCAGTCTGTATCTTTTAGGTCCTTTCTTGTCTTTTTATAGAATCTACACCTTTTAATACTATGTTGAAAGGAGTAGTAAAGCTCTGATATCATGACCCCGATCTTAGTGAGACAGTTTCTAGTTTCTTACCATTTAGCATGATGTTAGCTGTAGGTTTTTTGTAAATAATTGTGTTGAAGAAGTTCCTCCTATTTGTAGTTTACTGAGTTTTTATCATGAATGATTGTTGGATTTTAGCAAATGCTTTTTTTCATATTTATTAATTTGATCATGTGGATTTTCTTCCTTTAGCCCTATGATGTGATAGACATTGATTTTACAATGTTAAAAAATCTTAAAATACCCCTGGAATAAATTCCGCTAGTTCTTTTTATGCTTTGTTGGGTTTGGCCTGTAGTTGTCTTGTAATGTCTATATGGTTTTAGTAGTTGTATGTCTCCTAACAACAGGGATACATTGTGAGAAATGTGTTGTTAAGTGATTTCATTGTTGTGCAAGCATAATAGAATGGTATATACTAATACCTAGATGCTGTATGATACAGCTTTTTGCTCCTGGGCTCCGAACCTGTGTAGCACATTACTATATTGAATACTGTAGGCAGTTCCAATACAGTGGTGATGTCTATGGCTTCACTAGGAGATAGGAACTTTTTACCTTCATTATAACCGTAGGGGATCACTGTAGTTTGTGCTTTATGTTGTTCACCAAAATGTTGTTCTGTATTGCCTGAGAGTATTCGGAAATGCTGGCCTCATAAAATGAGTTCAGACATATTTCCACTGCTTGTATTTTCTGGTCTAATTTCTTCCTTAAATGTTTTGTAGAATTCACCACTGAACCTACATGGTGTTTCTCTTCTTTTTAAATAAAGATTTGAAAGTTTTGTTAGGCATGTACATGATGCTGTACTGTAAGTTTTCTTTCAAATGTAACAATGTGAATGATTTTAAAGTAGAAAATACTCACTTTTCTATGTAACAAAAGGTAGTCTTGGGGCTGGGGCTGTAGCTCAGTGGTAGAGCGCTTGCCTAGCATGCGTGAGGCACTGGTTCGATCCTCAGCACCCACATATAAATAATAAATGAATAAAATAAAGATCCATCAACAACTAAAAAAAAATTAAAAAAAAAAAAAAAGGTAGTCTTAAGTGTGATTGTTACTTTTTCTTTAGTTGTTTGCCTTGTCTCCAGAAATACAATTTTAGGGTCTTTCAGTTCTTTTAGTAAGTATTTTATTAGCTTCTTTTTTCTTTTCACATTTTTAAGTGGTGTATTATAGTTGTACATAACAATGAGAGTTGTTGTTATATATATTTGTACATGTATATAATATAACAATATAATTTGGCCAAATTTTATTGACCTTTGAACATCACTTAGTGTGTTATATGTCCTGTAAGTACCAGAAGGTTTGCCATTAAATATTTTTCTTGAGAATTCTTTTTTTTGGGCAGGGGCACAGGGGTTTGAACTCGGGGCACTAGACCACTGAGCCACATCCCAGCCCTATTTTGTATTTTATTTAGAGACAGGGTCTCACTGAGTTGCTAAGGGCCTCACTAAGTTGCTGAGGCTGGCTTTGAATTCGTGATCCTCCTGCCTCAGCCTCCCAAGCCACTAGAATGACAGGCATGCACCACCACGCCTGGCTTTTCTTGAGAATTCTTGGTGCCAGTAAATTGAATATACATATGTGTTTACTTGTTTATTTTGTGAATCGCAAACTTACTTCAGCTTCAACTAAAATCCTTAAAACTATCTGTTTGTACTTAATGTAAAACCGTGACATCGAGGAGAAGATTGCATCAAATGGCTTAAATATATAAATAAGTTTGGAAGCATCTTTGCAAATTGCTCTCAAATTTAACTCATATGTGATATTTACAGGGATGTTGTGGAGATGATAGTGGTCTCATGGAAGTGGAGGGAGCTCATCCATCACGGACCATGAGTATTAATGCTGCAGAGTTAAAACAACTTCTACAAAGCAAAGAAGAAAGCCCAGAAAATTTGTTCCTGGAACTAGAAAAGCTTGTTTTGGTAAAACAAGAAAAGCAAAAAAATAAAAATAAAAAAATAAAAGCAAAGTATTCTTGAGGCATATTTTCTTCTTAGTTTAAGTTTTTCATAGTGACCTTTTAATAAAAATAGTAACCTTAGGGCTGGGGATATAGCTCAGTGGAAGAACATTTGCCTAGCATGCTAAAGGTCATGAGTTCCAGCCCCAGTAGTGCAAAGCAACAACCGCAAACTACCAACATCAGAAAAGCTAAGAAATAATCCTTAGTAGGATATTTCTACCATTCTGATAAGTCTTTGGATTAATAATTTGGAGTGAAGCCCTCTATACTATTATGAACCGTAAAGGAGTAAATGTAAATTTAAAGGCAGTATTTTTTGAGTTGTCTATTTCTGTACACAGAATACTCCTTCTTGCCATTATTTAGAAATGAAATAAAATGGGGAGTGCTAGGGATATAATAGTGGTAGAGCCCCTGGCTAGCATGCACAAGGCCCTGGCTTCAATTACAAACATTGAAAAAAAGAAAAGAAAAAAAAAAGACGTATGATTTTCGTATTCGTTTTATTTTAATATGTTTAATGTTAAATTGATAATTTCTTGATGTTTTTGCACATTCTTTAGTAGTGAAATAATTTAGGCTTTTCTCCTGAAGAGTCGGTAGTTTACAGTTATGTGTTCAAGTTCTATCTGTGTGCTTTCTTATTCTGCTTTTGTTTATGTCTAGGAACATTCAAAAGATGATGACAATCTGGATTCTTTGTTGGACAATGTAGTTGGACTTAAGCAGATGCTGGAGTCATCAGGTGATCCTTTACCTCTCAGTGACCAGGATATAGAACCAGTACTTTCAGCTCCAGAATCTCTGCAGAATCTGTTTAACAATAGGTAAATCAAGTAATGTTTTATAGTTGAGTAGATATTACCTATATAATGGCTGGAGGCTAGAGAGGGTCAGAAAACTTTTTCTTTTTTTGTAAAGGGTGAGTTAGTAAAAATTCTGGCTTTGCAGGCCACATGTACCCTCTGTTGCATGTTCTTTTGTATTTTTTTTTTTATTTACTTTGCTTTTTAAGAAGAACTTTTTAAAAATACCCAATAGTGGGCTGTGGCTGTAGCTTAGTGGTAGAGCGCTTGCCTTGCGTGCGTGAGTCACTGGGTTCGATCCTCAGCACCACATATAAATAAATAAATAAAATAAAGATATTGCATCTATCTATAACTAAAAAAATATTTAAAAAAAAATCCAATAGTAGTAATAATATAAATGATGCTGATAAAATGATATGATGTTTAGAATTTGTTTAAGGTAAGGGGAGGATGTGTTCAGGAAGAAAAATCTAACCCAAACAAGAGGAAACTAATAGTCGTGGAAGCTTACAAAAATTGTAAAAGTATTTCTCATTCCATGTTCTCTTGTTTGCATGTGAAAATTTCCATGATGAAAATTAAGATTATAACAATTGTATTGTAACCCATGATTTCTAATGTTATATAATTTGATTATGTTAGATTTGTGGGCCACAGAAATGTATGTGTCTGGGCTGGGATTGTAGCTCAGCGGTAGAGCGCTTGCCTCGCATGCGTGAGGCCCTGGGTTCGATCCTCAGCACCACATACACAGCAATAAAATAAAGACA